>FN649749.1:1803502-1912017 GCA_000310025.1 Ectocarpus siliculosus
GCAAGGAATAATATGACGGACAGATGGCGGTCGTCTTCTTCTTGGGGAGTTGGAGGATGGCGTAGCGGATCACGCTCACGTAGGCTTCGACGTCGCCATAAACGCTTTGGACCACCTGGGCTGGAGTTAAATGAGCAGTGCCAAACGCCGCTTCATCCTTGTAGAAGAACAAGGTCGCCAAAAGCTTCACGCATTCGTCGACATCCACGGCCCACGTGCCGTCCTGCTCTTCGAAGAACAACGGCTTATCAAACAAACCTTCCGTCCGTACGCTCTTAAGGACGAGTACCCACATCTCGTCGAACGGCAGCCCGGAAATTGCCGGGAGGTAGTCACAGCCCGACTCCAGGAAGGTTAGGGCGAACAGACGGACCTTGTCGTTGTCCGTGGGAATCCAGCTCCCGAAGGTCAATGGCGGCCACGCGGACTCGCTTCCGTCCTGGAGTTCGCAGATGCTGGCGAACACTCCGTTCATCCACAGGAACTTGGTCTCGCCACCCACGACCCTCAGGACTGTCACATCAACTGCCCTCTCGCCACGGGGCGTGAGCCAACCAGTTGTCATCGCCAGTAGAATGATCATCCATAGGTCCGTGTCTACCGATGAAACGACCCACTTGTCGAAGCTTCTCCCCCAGTACTTCTTCGCCCAAGCGATGAAGTGTATCACGGAGAGCTCCGCCTCGCCGATGTCTGGCCCACGCTGTCGCTCGACGCCCTCGATCGTGTCGGTTCTGTCTCGAAAGTGAAGGAGTGGTTCAGTTTCGGGAAGCGCCTCCCCGGCACCTTCCCTTGCCATCTCGAGACCTATGCCCTCGGCATCTACACCAGGTGGATGATCAGCACTCAGATCAGGCTCACCTCCAACGCCATAGAATGCGACGATTCCATTCGGCTTGGTGTCGCCGGTCCAGACATCATCAGCTAGCACGCGCGTGGCGAGGTGGGCGGCGATTCCGTCCCGCGCCGCCTTGCCATCGGCTCGAAGCCATGACCCATACTGTAACGAAGGAACTGGGTCCGTTGACTTCGGGTCGAAGGTCCTAGAGCACTCACCAATTTTCTCGCTTCTCCCAAGCTGTTCGTGTCCTTTGATTACGGGCACCAGTTCCTGTCGGTCGTAGCACACCACGAGTAGCTCCGTCGACTGCAGCCACTTCGACAACAGCTGATTCTTGAAGTAGTCGATAATCCCGCAGTTCCCTTCTCGAGATATTCCGGGTGCACCCCTTGGTGGATAGACACGGGGAGATCCACGCCATGAGCGTCGGCTTCGTAAAACGGGTCGTCTGCGAATCCATCGGCACAATGCTCTCTGACCCATTTCCCTGGACCTGCCGCCTTGTTGGCGTGCTTGGCTCCTGATACGTTAAAAGGAGAGATTTCCAACAGGGGTGTATGGTGGTGGTGGTGGTGGTGGGGGGTGAACACAATGCGATGCGGTATGCATTACGGTAATAACAGTCAAAACACGGGCGTGGAGAATGGGTGAACTTCGGCTGGGAGCGAGAGCTCGAGATGACAACGCTCTTCAGCGCTTAATCTGTACAGTCAGACTAACCCGCTACAGAGTCAATACATATCTACTCGTTTAAATTGCGCACGCTCTCTCCCTCACCTCCCGTCGCGTTCGCCATGCTGTACGGCGTGGCCGCTCCTATGGACGCCACCATTTCCAGCATCTGGTCTTGTGTCACCACACCCCCGCCTTCTCTGGCGGCATCAAACATGTTCAGCGTGAGGGCCTTCCACTCTTGGCCCCCAGCGTAGGAATTGCCGACGGAATCCTTCAGTGCAGACGACCTCCCTTGACTCTTCGTGGCCTTGTTGGTGCTGTTCCTAGCCGGGATGGAGAAAACCTTCTTCTTGGTCACGCCGTTTAGTTGTTTCTTCTTGAAGACGTAGTACAGGACACACTCGTGCATTTTCGCACGAGCTTTGACGGCCGCGTCGATAATCTCTTGCCACTTGACCGGCGGAAACACTCTCCCGTCCAACGCCACGACCTTGTCTTTGCCATCGTCGCCTTTAAATGCCGGGCTCTCTCTCAAGCAGTCCATCGCCGCCCTGACTGCTGGCGCACGCTTCACCGCCAACTCTCTGCAACGGTCCCTTTCTGTGTGTGATTTCTCGATGAAATGCGATTCGATGTCGAAGATGGCCACTTCACGAAGCTGGGCAATCGGTTCCAGCTTTTCTATCGTGCTCGAAATGACCCTTTTCGTCAACGTCTTGTAGAGACGATTGGACACCTCCTGCCGCTCGTCCAAGCCGATTCGCGCAAAAGTGTCAGCGCCGAGTGAGACGGAGAATAGCTGGGATACGACCCTCATATCATTGCGCGAATAACTCGACACCTCCGTCAGATGATCTACCGCGAGGAACTGGTACTTGTCGTTGCCGGTGATGAAAAAAATGGGGGCGATACGGCGAAGGCCTCAAGCCCCGGGTCATGTGTCATGTTTGACTCGTACCATCATGGCAAAGCACCGAGTCTATTTTTAACTTCAAGACAGACGTACTTGCCCAATCGAAGCCCAGATTTTCTATAAATTGTTATGATAGCCTGACCCTGACCTAGCGTGGTTGTATCGGGCATTTCCATCGCATCTTTGGATGGGGATCGTGTATCCAGTGGATGTACATGCGCAACATGCACCAGCATGCGTTCGAACCCCCAGGCGTGGGCTCTCCTGAAATTTGAATTTTGAACACACCATGCTTATCTCCTGCCGCACTAAATCGCCTCAAACCTTTTGCATTAGGTGTCAGTGAGACCTAGGTATATGTCGGCAGCATAAGTAGGCTGCAAGACGCCAACCTTGCGTAGAGGTCGGTTCGCGTGTGAAGCTTCCTCGCTGATTTTGGAGCTGCTGCAGTGTGGTACGCTCTGGCTAAAGATCAAATTTCTCACCCTACCATGTGTTTCTGGGCGTATAAAACATACCCTACTGTGCTCTTGCATCGTGTTAACATATCTCTCGTGTTGTCTGGGCAGATTAGCTTCTGGTTTGCCCTCTAGAGCCGGTCCTGGGTGTGGAGGTCTGTTGCGCCGCGAGCCGCCTCATCAGAGGGGTTTCCACAGGGGGCTGCTTTCCCGTTGGAAGCTTTTTTTCTCACACTTACTTTTTTTTTTTTTCAGTCGTGCAGCACTGCCCCATACTCTACGTTTTGTCGTACGTGGCCCCCTTCCGAGGTACGCAAGCTTTGTTCCCTCTGGCCATGTCGCCCGTCTCAAACATCAAACAACGATTGCCGTAGTCCGGGCCAGTCTGGCCTCGCTAGGCCCTTACATTGAATGCTTCTGCACCCCCCGCCATCACAAGGGGAACCGCTGTGCTATTTTTAGCGCATGGCAGTAGCAACAGCAGGCAGCGCTTCCGAACACCAGACAGCGATTTACGTTGCACTTCTACGGAGAACGGGCGAGACTGACATTCAACGACGTTTCTACACAGTTGAGCACCAGGGTCGCCAGCCGGGCGCCATACACGTCGCGAGGCAAGGGAGGGGGGTATGCCGCGGTAATGGACAATGGACGAGAGGCAGGAACTAGTGAGTCATTTGAGCCAGTGATCGCCGCGAGCGGACGGAGTACATGGAATGGCCGTTCGACGTCAAACGGTCGTTGTGGCAGCACCGGCAGCGGTAGCAGCAGTGGCAACACTGGCCGCGGAGATCCACAAGCAGGCTCTGATATTCTCCTACAGCAGCCACAAGAGCAACGGCAACAGCAGGCCCAGCGGGTTGATGACAGTAACGTGCAGCAACACGACCAGCAAGCCAAAGCTCCCATCATCAAGCACTTGCCGGGCGAGGAGAAGAGCAGCGAGAATGGCGCAGGTGGGGACGACAGCAGCAGCAGATGCAATGAGAAGGGAGAGGAAAGGCGTGAGGTGGGCTGGGCACCAACAACGACGAACAAGTTCTCGCCAATGGCGGAGGCGGCAGCAGCGTCTTTCGTCCTGAAAGCAGATGACAGCGCCCAGGCAAAGGACAACGCAGGCAAGCGCGTGTCGTCCCTTACGCGCCACTCGTCCATGCCGCTGTTGAGCGCAGGACCGCACTCCTCCCACAAGCGAGGAAGCTCGGCAGGGGCTTCCCTGACGCCCTTGCTCGGGCCGAACGAGCCAACGCAACACGATCAGCAGGGACAGCAGCAGCGGCGGCACCAACCGCAGCAGCACAACATGGTCTTGATGACGCCGAGGAGGGGGGGCCGCGGCACGGCCACGACAACACCGAACTCCCGGCCCCGAAACCGCAAGATGCCCTCCATGCTCGGCATGCTGCAGAACGCGCAGGACCAGGCAGCGTCACCCGTGTCTGCGCTTAGCAGCAACTCCCACTATCTCAGCGACGGCAGCCTTGTTGTAGGGGCCGGTGATAACGAGTCTTCGGCCGCTGCTGCCACCGCTGATAGGGGTGCCACCGCTGGAAACGATCCAGCGGGTCCAAAGCGCACCTCAAGACGCATGAACATGGTGAGTTTTGGTGGGGGCGGGGGGACATCACAAACCACCACGCCCGCGACCGGGAACAAAGGACGGGAGCGACCGCTGTTGACCCCGCTGTCCATTAACCGGACGCCCAATTTCTACCTCGAGGAAGCGACCCCGGCGGTCGGCCCTACAAAGCGACTACGGGACAAGTCCGTGCGTTTCATCCAGCGGTTGCCGGGGCCCAGGCTGCTCATGCAGGGTGAGTGAAGTGCTAAGAACAGGGACCTGCGGCAAGTGTGAGAAAGGGATCTATTGGGTACAGTTATGCCCACCAGACTTTCGCCCCGTGACAACACGGCTCGTTTTGTTTCGGACTGACCTACACACGATCCATAGAGTGTCTGCATACGCACCGTTTTCATGGAGATTGCAACAGGCCAGACCAGAACACGTCGTGCAACACTCTGAATGAACGGTCGATCGGCGATTCGACCCTCTTAACCCGCCCCGTCGTCTTCCCGCGTCTCCACGAAAACCCCGACGTATTCTGTCATAATACTCGCGACAGTCCTCGAGGAAGAAATCGACCCCAAGAACGTGCGGCTCACGACTCAGTCCGAGCCTGTCATCCTGATGGAAGTGATGCCGGCGGCCCTCGTGGTCTCCCTGCTGGTCTTGACCTACCTCGTCTTCGCCTGCGGTGTGGTCCTCATCGTGCGGTTCCACCTCCGCGGGACCTCTACCCTCACCATGGGTCCGGGGGCTGGGAACGGGGCAGGCGAGCTCTGCGCGTGGGGCTCATCTTCCACGGCCACCGCTACCACCAGCCGGGGAGAAGGAGACATTTTCATCATCGGAGCTGAGGGCCCCGACCCGCACTCGCCGTCCGCCGCGGGATGCACGGTGCTTTCGCCGGGCCTGTCGGAGCTGTCCCTCGATTCACCCCTTCTGTCGTCATCATCGTCGACCTCGTCCTCCTTGACGGATGCTGATGAGGAGCGGTACGGGGCGGTGTTTTCCGGCCAGTTTTCGGGCATGACGGACCTATCCGGGAGCGTATCCCTGCACGTATCGTTTGCCGACACCGAGGTACAAGAGTCTCTGCCCGACCCGGCCACAGTGGACATCGCTTTGGAGGCGTGTGCGGCAGGGGTGACGGCCGGGGTACGCGACAGCACCAACCAGGCGGTTCTGGAGTGGGGCGTCTGCGAGGAGGGCTGGCAGCCTGTGTTGTTCCAGGCAAGAACGTTTTTTGGCCGTCTTTCTACCCCCTTGTACGTCGAGCGGTCGTTTCCGTGGTTTTGCATAGCTTTTTGAAGTTCCGGGGAGATACTGGTTTCTTCCTTCCGCCGCTCTTGCTGCTCCTTTGTAGAGAGAACGGTGGCGATATGTTGGTTGGTGATCGAGTCCTCCGCTAAATTTCCCCCCATGTTCCCTTTTTTTGTTGGCCAGGAGGACATCTCCGCTCGAGTCCGCAGCCTTCCCGAAAATCGCGGGTACACCATGTTCAACTTCTACCAGAACCAGGAGACCATCCGGGGGCAAGCTCTCGTTCGCCAGTATCGGGTCCAGGTGTGCTTCGCATGCTTATTGCACCGCTCCCACAGCCATTGTGTCGCCCACGCCCATGTTCTCGGCCAAGGCTATCGCGCCACCCTTAGGGCGATGACCGTGTGCTCCAATGGAATTTTGAAGCCTCGTGTTTGCTCTTTCGAACAATGGGTAGGGGCGCATTCTTCTCCAAGTTTCCGACTGCTTCAGGCTCTCTCTCCACACTGTCGTCCCTCGCAATTTCTCCGCCCCCCCTCTCCTGGATGCATTAGGTTGGCTTTGTTTCATCCACTACGAGCTCTAGCAGCACCGGCGGAAGCAGTGGCAGCACCGAGGAGCCTTTCAGCTTGAGCGAGGCTAGGTGGTCCCTTGAGTACGAAACTGGCGCGACAGAGGAGTGGGCGAAGATTGTCCTAGCGGTCGTTCTGGTGTGCTGGGTGCCTGTTTGGCTGGCATGGTGCTGGACTGTGTTCTACAAGAACGGGGAGGGCGGGTTCAAGGTGCGCTAATTTTAGAGGGGGGGCTGGATGTATCGAGTTTCAACCGAGGGTACTCAAAGTGATACAAGCGTTAGGCATTTTTCTCAGACTTGGACCAATCCAACATGGTCCATGTCTTGGTGAGTACGCGGTTGATGGCGAGGTGAGTTGCCGTCGCCCCTCGCCGCCCCTATCCCGTCCACCAAAGCCTGTCCCTACAAACGAGCAAGACCGGCTCACGTTGTGATGTTTTGCGGGATACGTTTGTGGTGCCGACCGTCACTGAAAGAACGCGCCGTCAGGTCCACTGCTAGAACAACAAGCGTGTTGTATGATCTAGGCGAGACCGAAACCATGCCGCCCTACTCTCACCCCCTCCCGCATCCACGAATGAAACGTGCACCACCGGTCTGTGTATGTCGCTTGCTTGAACATGTATCTAGAACGCCTTGCACGAGCGGAAATGGCTGGCTTTCATGGGTCTCGCGGTGGCGCTCTACCTAAATCCGATCATGGTGGTCGGCAACTTCGTCGCTCCCGGGTCCGCATCGTGGGGGCTGGCCAGCGAGATGTCTCTCAGCGTCGCAGTGGCGGTGTTTCTGGTGGTGGCCCTCTGTATCGCTGACGGGGTGGCCAAGGACAGGGTGGGTGGCGGCGCCGGTGGGTCCCTCGGCTTCTACGTCCCTAAGGTGACGCGAAAATAGTTGTTCGTGCACGACCGCTACCTTGCCCATGGCAAGAATCTTCCAGAAATTTCGAGACGAGGGAAGGCCGCTCGGTGTACCGCGCTGTGTGTACCGCGCTGTTGTGTGTTGCTGTTGGCCGAGGCTTACTAGCGTAGGTGCAGTACAACCAGCCATTGGAGCACGACCTCACGCGCCGCAGTGGAGATGGTTAGGGATCTGTAGAGATGATTCCAGAGATATGCGAACTTGGGGAACCGTCATATCCTCTAAACCAAAATCACCGTTCGTTCGTCTTCAACTACCGTCCAACCTCAAACTCCTCGTTCCGTTCCATCGGGACGGGATCAGCACAGCCATATTTTTCGCAGGATACGTCGAAAGGTTGGGGAGCGTTGAGAGCTTCAGAAGTAGGTGCCTAGGAACCAGCGTGATCGTCCGGCTTTAGAGATGGGTCATAGATTGTCGAGTGTACAGCCACGGAAACCCCTAGAATTCGTACACCCCCACCACCCCTCTCCACAATATTTTTCTTGTGTCTGTGTCTTTGTATGAGTGTTCATGTGTGGTTTGATGCGGTGATGTTGGCTGACAGGTGGTGTTTGGCGTCTTGACCCTGGCGCTTATGCTGCTGGTGGACCTCACGAGCTTCCCCACCCTCACTGGGATGGATCGCGGCTCTCTGCTGGCGGTGCAAAACTGGCCTGAATCCCAGCGGCACGCTTTTGCAGGGGTGGGTTGCTTGGGTCGGATTTGTGGGACAACAAAAGCATGTGCTTCTTGAGAAAGGCCGGGAAATGTGCTTCGCAAGGGGGGGGGGGGGCGTCAGGCTTTTGTTTCCTGTGCGAAACCCGACGTGGAGAGGGAAAAAAATAGTTTCACCCAAAGTTGATTTGTTTGAGATGTTTTCTTGCGTTTCGTTTTGTTTTCGAGGAACAGGGTCGTGTGTCAGTCGTTCAACTTTCAGAGCCAAGCGCCTATAGCCCAGTCATTGAGCATCCTCGCAAAACTACTCTTGGCAGTTCGTGGGTTCAATCTCTGTCGGCAGGGAGCGGTTCGCAATTCGGCAATGGAAGGCGATCATTTTGTGAGTATACCAATCAGAGGTAAAAGACTTGTGAACCCTTCTCGCGTTCAGCGTCGATGACGACAGACGACTGTTCTCGTAGAGTAGATCGCAGATGAGACACGGGCAGGGGAGGACATACGTGGTACTTCGTAGATTTCTTGAGCAATGCCACTGCAAAGACAACTACAATCGCGTGTCTATTCCGCTTGCATCGTCGTTATCGTCGGCATCGACATCATTCATCACAGGTGGCGTCCGCGCGTATCTTCATGGTGATGCTGTGGGCGGTATGGATGTTGTGCCGCATCTACATCTCGGGCTGCCTCTTGAGGAAGCTTCCCTACGTGCCGAACCGATACCAGCAGCTCTCCTACAGATTTTTCGCCCTCCAGGTGTTCGCTCGTTCATATTGCTCTTGTCGTATTCTTGTTGCTCTTGTTGCGGTGCTGATGTTGATGCTGCATTACATGTGTGGTACATGTGTTGTCACCATGCTTACTTGTAAGCAAGTCTTGCGCGGGCAATTCCACACACGCAGTAAGTGCCGTCAACCCCACCATTTACAACTTCAAGTCCGAGGAGAGCAAGCGCTTTAAAACGTAAAACACTTTTTTTCGGTGTCTTTTCTCACGAGCAAGACGGGAATTTCCATGTGATTGTTTTTTTCTGTCCTTTTGGCAGGCGTTCTTGCTGGGTATCGTGTACGTGACGTTCGCTCTTTGGCGGCTGATCGACATCCTCAACGACGACTTGGGCGGAAACACGGTGGCCGCCGAATTCATGCTCTTCATTAAGACCAGACAGGTATCCGCCTGTCTACCGTATCGGCATCTACTGGGCTTCGGTGGCGTCTGTGATGCCCTCTCTGTTGTTTCCGTAATGCTGGGTAAGCACAAATCGCGATGTTCTCTCACCTGCGCCACCTACTACTGTAGTCGGTCCCGCTGCAATGCCTGAGAGCCACCCTCGCCCAAGTTTTCTCCTGTTGCAATGTTTTGGGTATTTGTTCGTGTGCCTTTGTGTAGTTACAGCCACCCTTGTACGCGCATGTCCCAGCTGAGATAGAACAAAAAGTGTGGGGCATGTCGCGGCTAGTGCTGCGGGGTTTTGTAACACGTTTATGGACACTTCGGGTACTATTTACCGCCCCCGAGTCCCTGGCTGACCCAACAGGAACCAGTCGCAAACTACTTGGGACTTCGAAAATGCCTGATGTTTCGGTTCGCATGGAGTGTTCGTGTTACTTTCTCTTCACCTCTACTTGTTTGTCGATCTGTGGTTCTTTTTGCCAGGACCACCTGGGGTCGGTGTCGACCTTGTGTGCGTACGCCCTGCAGCTGCTTCTGCTCTTCCTGCCGTCGTCGTTCAAGGAGTCGAAACTCTTCAGGGACATCGCTGTAAGCTGCCTCGCGTGTGTGTGGGAGTGTGCGCTCTCCGTCACCTGTCGTTTCATTAGCACCTCTTCCGCACAGACAACATTAAAAATTCTTTCCTGTTTCCTCTGAGGCGAACACCCTTGTCCACCCGTGGGTGCAGACTATTTTGCTCACTTTACCGTCTCGATCGTCGTCGTGGTGACGGCATGAAGGTGCGCTTCGTCTACTTCGAAGAACAAGTGCCGGTCGCTAAGAGGAAGAGGAGGGAGGGAGGAGGAGCAGGGGGGGTCGAGGGCAACGCCGGCAGTGGCCAAGAAGGGGACGAAGACCACATGTTCCGGGGCGGAGCCTTGAATCCGTGGGATACCCCGAAAATGTCCCCGGGGGACGTCGGGAAGGAAGACGAGGAAGACAAACCTCTATTCTGCGTAGAGACTGCCGCGTGGTGAGCACTGAGGGGTAAGGTATGGTCGTTTACTTCCACGGGGGAAGAACGGGAGTGGAGGCTACCATGATGAGAAGAATCTCCTGATCCTCACAATTTCTGATGAAATCACATCGCCAGTGCCACTCCCTTCCATGCCGATCCCGCCAGTGAAGGCCAACCGAAATCGGTTTCCGTTATCACTCCCCTGTATTTTCGTGCCTCACACCGTCTCACTCGTATGGTGTCCCGCAGTAATTCCTGCAGCCCCACTTACATATCATGGTTGCTTCGATACCTCGATTGAAACCTGTCCACCCGCCACGCGACCTCGCACTCTCTAGCCCCCACGGGCACGTAGATGTGGAAAAAATGTGCAGAGCACTGTACAGTCTACCGCACTGTTCGGGCTCTACCTCTACTTGACGCAAATGCGGTGATCCGTCTCGTAGGAGATGCGTTGTCAATGATAACAGACTATACGTGCGCCTCCCTTACGCGTTTCCCTGCCGCCCTCCTCTCGGAAAAAAACCCGTCCACGTCGACTTCGAGCAGGCTCTTGGAACTGGCGTGGGAAGCATACAACGACCCAATAGGGTTCGAGAACCCAAACAACTACCACTTCGGGGTGGCGGACTTCGCGAGGATGGGGTTCGAGCTGGTGCGGCACATTCACAACGTCCAGCACGACACTCACTGCTTCATTCTCAAGGACGTGCCGAGAGGGGTGCGTAGTTTTCGTGTTTATTGAAATTCAGAGCGTGGTAATTTTGGGAACGATTTTCTGCAAGGAGTACTTGTTGTCGCAGGTAATGTTTTGTTGTAGCGGGCACATTTTGTTTCTTCGGGTTTCTCTCGCGCTGCCATCGTTGTGTTGCGGAAATTGGTACCTCTCCTCGTTTGTGTTGCGGCTGTTGTGTCGTTGCATTGTTTTGTTTTATATTGAACATCAATCGGTTGTGTGTGGGTAGTGGTCTTCGTTTTGGTGGTGCGGGTGTTCTCTCGGCTAGAACGGCTGCTCACGTGCTCACGGTAGCCTCTTCCGTGCGATGTTGCTTTCGCCATCTCCCTCCCTCTCTCTAGAAACAACCATCCCGGGTGCCACAGATAATATTCCCGCCGCACGCGTGCATGCTTTCAACCCCCTCTCGAGAAGGGGACGAGGATCAACCCTCAAGAGTCGTTCATATCAGCGATCGAGGTTGCAGTGCGTTGTTGGTTCACTCGCAAACGAACAAGGGCATGCACAGCATTCTCATTTCTGCATCCACCAGCAATTTCGTCAGCCTCGCGAGTGCCTCCTCCCTGCTAGCGGACGGCTTGTCCTTTCCTAGCCTTTAATTTGTCTCGTTCTCCGCCTTTTCTTTGGGCCGTCGATGCAGCGTCTCGTGGTAACGTTTCGGGGATCAGTCGGGACCAAACACTGGATGGACAATCTGAGGTATGCTGATCCGGCCTGATGAAGATAGTTGTATATGTGAGGTTGCCTCGGTATGGATCATTTGAACGCACTCCTGTGCCGAGCGGGGACGACAATTTGGAGATATCTGTTTCCAGTGTCAATGGTCGCGGTGTGAAGCAGTTCGAGGTTTGTGTGTAAGCATTGATCCTGGGGTGTACACGTGCAGACCGTTTTTCCGAACATGGAGGTTGCAGAGACACCGGGGTGCAGCAGCAAGCGCATGGTAGCACATCATGGCGAAAAATATTCACATCCCCCGTGAGAATTTTTTGTGGGAAGACCAGGCGGGGTCACAAAGGACGAAGACCACGGAGCATTGCTTTCAACCGTCCTTCTGTTCCGCTCGTATTTCGCGGTTCTGCAAGAAGGGTTCAAGCCTTTCCCTTCCCTCATCAACCGAGAAGAAATTGCTTCGGAATGTGTCATATATCGAACAGTTAGAGTAAACAGTAGTCCTTCTGGTACCGGGTGGGACGATTTACGGGCATCTCCCAAAACTCCCTGGTATCTAAGTTATGAATCCCATCAAGTCGATTATTGAATCACGTGTCGCCAACGATGTGGTTGCGAGTGCCGCACGATGAATCGTTCGGCGCTGCCGAAGAACGACACCCTGCGAGCGTCACGCTTCCATGACCTATCCAACTCTTTGTCCTTGTTCGGAAATACCTCTGACATTCTTTCTACAATGTGGTGTGATGGCTTCTCATCCGTGTTTTGTGGATGCTATGGGGTAGCGGAGAGTCCTCAGTAGAGTCTGCCAGGTGCCTGCCATAGTGGACAAGGATGGGGAATCCAAGTTGTTTCCCCCTCTGGATCGTGCCGGGGGCAGGCTCTGGTGCCATGAAGACTCTACATGCAAGATTTATGGCACATTGCGGCGCTGCGGAGTCATCACGCACAGTACCTATGTTCCACCTCGTACTTCCGCCCCACCCAGATTTTTGCAGACGGAGTTCAACATGGATCAGATGATGCCGAAGGGTCGGGAGCACGAAGCGCCGGAAGTTTTGGCCGAGGACATCGATATCCGGGCCGCGGAAGCCTTGCACGGTGTCGTGGCGCACTTGGCGTCTGCGAGTGAAGAGGTGAGTAGGTGTGAATAAATGGCGGGGGTGTACTGGTTGGCACGAATGAACACCGTAAGATTTGAACAACACATCTCGCCTCCGTACACTACCGGAACGGAAAGCGGGAGGGGGTGTATTCACGATCATGCATGCTGTAGAACAGGCAGCATTAGTAGCATCCCCGCACTGCCGGGACGACAAGTCTCACTACGTTTCACCAACGACAGTATCAAATGAATAGACAAAAATACAGTGGCGACAGCAGCAATCCTACCGGCGACCCAGCGACCGGGGTCGCTAATGCCATTGGTGGCCTCAAGGAGTACGACCGGAGGAACCCGGCCGACTTCGGAGAATGGATCAAGCAGCTTTGGGTCGTCTTAGGCGTTTTCCGTTCAGTCGGCACCACCACGACCACCTTCGAACGCTATACGACGGCAAACGAACGTTTGTTCCTCAGCCAAACTTGCCAGTTGAGCTACCGGCAGCCCTTTAAATCCAGAAAACGAAGATGGCAGCGAGGTCAGCGGGGACGGACAAGCGGCATTCAAAGAGCTATACAACAGCAACAAGGTCACAGACAAAGTTACCCGCGCCACCATGGAGGAGACACTGGATACCCTGATGGAACCTGGGGAACACCCAGATGACGACTTCTGCTACCTGCCGAAAATATGGGGAAGTAGTTTCTGCCCGCTACTTGAAGGACATCTGCATCAATGGGTTTACAGACAACTAAAGGACGCCATGATGTTACCGGGACCCGGCGTTCGACATCCATCAAGTGCGTCGACCATGCGACACATGTTTCTTGAGTAAAGCTCAGTCAGACGCGTGGCTTCGCTATGAACCTCAGCCGAGAAGGGGGTGGGAACCGCCCTCAACATGTACCACGCCGAAGGGAATGTCAGAAAAAATCTGCGCGAGAAGAAAGGGGGTGAATTTCTGCTCATTATCAGTATGGAAGGAAAGCAAGTCAGCGCCGAAGCCAGTAACATGGACAAGATCAAGGAGTTCTGTTTGTGGTACGTGGATATGAGTCCGATCTGTGCATCCTCTGTGGGGGATACGCGTATGGGAAGTATGGGTGTGATGGGTATGTATGCGGTTGGGGTCCAAGTGCGGGGCCTCCGGGAGCACACGGCGGTGTGCTCCCGGCACTTGCCTGAGGGGCTTGCGTGTTGAATACCAGCTTGCCTGAGGGGCTTGCGTGACGGATATATATAATACATGTTCCTTTTTCATCTGCTGTTCCTGGGATATCATAGTCCCCAGTCTCAACACCACAGACCGCTGAGGGCGGCAGTGCACTAACACAAGCAGCAGCGGCGTCCCCGGTCGCCGCGTTGACGTTGGGTGTCCAGACGGCCGCAGCGGTGGCGGCGTCGACATCGGTGACGGGGGTAACGGCAGCGGCGACAGCAGCAGCGGCGTCCCCGGTCGCCGCGTTGGCGTCGGGTGTCCAGACGGCCGCAAGGGCGGCGACGAGGGGTTGGATGAAATCTGGAGTGGAGCCCCGACGCACCCTTTCGACCCCGAGAAGGCTGAGGGGGACGTGAGCAGCAGCAGCAGCAGCGGCAGCTGTAGAAACAGCGGCGAGGACAGTGGCGGCGATGGGGGCGGGGACGAGGGGTTGCATGAACCTGGAGTGGAGCCCCGACGCACCCTTTTGATCCCGGGAAGACTGAGGAGGAAGTGAGCTGCTGCAGCAGCAGCAGCAGCAGCAGCGAGGAAAGCGGCGGTGATGGGAACGGGGGTGAGGGGTTGGATGAAACCTGGAGTGGAGCCCCGACGCACCCCTTCGACCCCGGTAAGACATCTTCGCGTGGCGCGAGGAGACGGGGGGCGGTACCAGGGCCTTCGATAGGGGCAGGAACGGGAGTGGCAGCTCCGGCGGCGGCAACGGCGGCAACGGTGGCAGCCGCAGCCGCGACGGGAGTGGCGGCGTCGGCCAGAGCTCCGGCGGCGACACCGGCGGCAGCAGGAGCAGCGACGGGAGTGGTGGCTTCGGCCAGAGCTCCGACGGCAGCAGAAGACGGCAGCGGCGGTTTTGGCCAGAGCCCCGTCGGCGGCAGCGGCGACAACGGCGGCGGTGGTAGAGGCGGCAGCAGCGACGTTACCGGCAGCCGTGTTGGGCGCTGGAACTCATGACGGTCGTGGCGGCGGGGGAACGGCAACGGCGGCGATGGCAGCGGCGGCAGCAGCGGTGGCGCCCTCGAGTCGACCGCGAACGGGGAGGACACGGTGACAGCGACGACCTCACCTTGTTACAGCCAAGTGGGAAATCATGTGAAACGTTTACGACTTATTTTGTGAGCAGGCATGGACGTTTTAGCTTCGCCATTTGGCTTCGTATTAATTTTTTTGTTCTGTTTTTCCCTTGCAAGCGCACCGTGCACTTTGATGCAGAAAACACGTATGCCACGGCGTGTGCGATTTTTTTTTTTTTCTGTACTTGGTTTCATGATAATAAATGTACGCTGCGACAAAGATAAGCATTGCCACAACCAGTGGAATAGGAAGCAGCACGTGTTTCTTTTTTTTTTTTTTTTCTTGGTTCTTCGTATATTTTCAGTCGCGTTTTACCTTGCAGCTGAATGCTTCATATTATTTCCGTATTCTTTGGAGGGAGTACGTTCAGTCGCGTTTTTTATTTTAGTACACATGTTTTGCTGCTCTTGCATCGAAAATCATGGGGGGATGTCATGTATGACCATGATTCTAGAGGGCATGAACAGCAATCGAAATGGTTCGTTTTCTGGTCTTGTCTGTTTGTGTTTTAGGTGAACGGCAAAGCAGGGGGGACGTTGACATCGAGATATTTGCTCGGGGTGAATTTTGGGAGCTGACAGGAGGGGGGCTGTTTGCGTGGATGCTTGCTTATATTTTCTGTCGTTTCTTGGACAACAGCGACGGTACCGATTAGCGGGTGCGCGCTGTTTAGGATTTGGTCCTTGGACACTATATTCGAGGAAGGATTTGACATGTTTTGACGATTAATGGTTGGAGCCATTGTGCTTTCCGAATTATCGTTTTGATTGGTCAAGAAGTTGAGTTTTTGTTTTGTTTGAGGATCTGGTGCCAACTCTTTTGAATTTGTTTTTTCCAGAAATGTCCGTTTTCGTGCTGACGCTTTTCTGATGTAGCACAAATAATTGTTGAGGTCTTTTTCTGAGAATGATTCTTTTGTGTCAACGGTTTGAGATTATTTCCAGAGACGAACGCGTTGGATTCGTGAATAACCTGATGGAGACGCTTTTTGTTGAATGCGTAGCCAGTTTTGTTGAATATGTTTTCTCAAGGGGTGTTTTTCTGTGTTGGCTGATTGCGCGTGAAGGGGTGCAAGATCGTACATCGTATCAAGTAGGGGGGCTGTTTGTGGTGTACTTGGATATGAGTCCGATCTGTGCATCCTCTGTGGGGGATACGCGTATGGGAAGTATGGGTGTGATGGGTATGTATGCTGTTGTGGTCCAAGTGCGGGGCCTCCGGGTGAGCACACGGCGGTGTGCTCCCGGCACTTGCCTGAGGGGCTTGCGTGACGGATATATATAATACATGGTACTTTTTCATCTGCTGTTCCTGGGATAACATAGTCTCCAGTCTCAACACCACAGACCGCTGAGGGCGGCAGTGCACTAACAAGTTCGACGGAGGGTTTGTGTTCACCACCAACCGAATATCGGGGCATATGTTCACACCGGACGCTCATCACACAACGCTGGCCGCGCTATGCTTCGAGAGTGGTGCATCCAACATATTTCTCGACCCCAATATCGCCCTAGGCCTTCAAGACGAGATGAAAACACCAGAGCCCAGACTTAAGCCCAGGTAAACGGCAGCTGATCACAGGTTATGCCGACCGGAACCGGCGTTGTCCATCACATTGTGAGATAGCAACAAGATCAACTCCCGTGCACCTTGCAGCAAAGGTCCGGACGTTTAGCACAATTTGTTCTCGCCAACGAAGCAACTGGGAGACGGGGTTTAAAGGTCATCCTCGAGCCTGGGAAACCCCCTCGTTCACGTGGACGGGACCGTCATATCTCTCAACGAGGACAGGGAGGATCAAGGGATAAGCACCTGTGTGGCTCCACTGGGACGACGTATCGAGCATATACGATGCGACGAGGGCAATTACACCGGGTTGAAAATCAAGGCTCTCTTGCTCCGACTCCGGCATCACTGCTTTGGAACACACCGCCACGTGCCACAACTGAACGGGGCATCAGAGAGACGTGCGGACCCTGGAGAAGGTCACAAGGTTCAGATGAAGAACTGGGAGTTTCCCCCTTACTGTGGGGCGACCTGTTCTTCACATCAACATGCCTATTCAACCGGTTACCTTATTAAGCGTCGGGAGGAAACACGCCCCGTATGAGATGTTTAACAAGGCGGCAGACATGTTCGGATAGGGCAGTCTTCCACTACGAGACAATACACGAGCAAGGTGGATGGCAGGGCGTTTCGGCAAGAATCTGTGAGCTTAGCCAGGACGGAAAGCGTGCAGGATCTTCAACCTTCCAACGGAGCTGAGGTGGAAGCCGGAACGTCACATTCAGTGACACCACAGCGTTCTCTGCTATCGAGCGTCGCCACCGAGGATTGCGGCTATGATGGAGGCATTTCTGATTCACATTAGCCCAACGCTGTAGACCGACTGCGAAATACACGTGATGCATTCGACGGATGGGAGTACCGCTACATCACGGACCAACTCGCGAGCTCGAGCTTCCGCGTCAGGATATTCGGACCACGATACACAAACATGCAGTGCCAGAGAAACTGCTGTAGCGGGAATGAGCCCAATCTTCCACGGCGGAGGTGGAACCACCCATCGCCACCCCTGGTACCGGGGACCGCTCCGGACAAACCTGCGGTCCTACAATATGGAGTTTCGTCATCCGGAGCAACATCCTCGGCCTCGGACGGGGTCGGGATTTTCAGCTCTGCGCCGATGAACGCGGACTGCATCGGACCCCTGAGCGTAGGAGCTGAAGCACAAGCACGCCTCTGCTCCTTTTGTTCACTCCTCGTCATGATCCAAACAATCAGGACTCGGTAGTCAGTCAGCAGCAACAAGTTGTGTATCTTCGTTCCGAGGCACACCGAGGTGCAACACTCCGTCGTGTATTGGTGCCTCTGCTGCTGTTGGCTGTGCGTCAGCCTGCAATATCTTTGTAGTACCTACAGCCGTTGCTGCCGCTACAAGGGTATCACCCTCTAACATGAAAACCTTTGTTGTTTGCATTCTGTTTCCATTTTTGTCGACAACATATACGACAGGAAGAAGAGGAGGACGGTCACGGTTTTGGCGATCACGAAGAGCCCGTTGGAGGAGCACAAGTCGCCCCATCGCCTGCCGCCGCTGCTTGCACTGCCGGCGCACCCCCGACCTCTGTACCCCCTTCGTCCCGCGTCACCGTTCCCGCCCCTGACGAAAACGAGCCATCGTCATCGTGCTCGCCCGTGAACGGACACGAACGAGCAACACCAGACGACCGTGGACGCGGTGAACTCGGGAACGGCTTATCGATAGAGGTATCCACTGGTGCCCAAAGCTGTGCCAACGGCCACAATATAAGATGCGGCGCTGGAATCGATTCTGGCAGCAGCATGGCCGGCGTCGCCGATGGTGACTTGGGAACTGCGGCGGGTGATATCGGGCTGTTTGCCTGCGAGGACGGAGACGACAGCGCTACGCACGCTATCATCAAGGGATGCATGACGAGAAGCCCGGGTGACCACGACGTCGCTGGCTCCAGTAACCACACCCCAACGGGGTATCCGCTCCCACACGGGCCATCGACCGTTCCTTTGTCGACATCGTCCACGCTGGTTTCGTCCGGAGCGTCATCGTCCGCCACGACGCGACCCGACTTCACGCGCGGTGGCCGGGACAGCCGGGCCTGCGGCATCGCGAGCAACAACGGAGGGAGGAAGGGCGGAAACGGGGGAGGGCAAGGCTTTCGCGGTGCCGGTGGCGGCGGCGACGTCGGCAGCGACACGGGTCGCGACAAGACTCCGCTTCAGCGAGCCCTTCCGATATCGCCGTCCGGAATTCGAGCCATCCTGAAAGGGTTTTCGGTGCTGCCTTGGCAGTTCAGAGAACCGTCGCGAGACGGAAATCGATGGAACTTTTCCTCCGGTACCGCGGGGGCTAGCGCTGAGCCAACGGCCGCGGGGGCAGCGGGGGCAGCGGCGACGGGAGATCACGCTCAGACTGCTGTTGCTGAAGGGCGTAACGGTGGAAGCGCAAGTGAAGCAGGCGGCGTCGCCAGCGCGTCCCCTCCGTCTCCCGTTCTCTCTACCTCCGCCTCCGCGCAAAGAAGCTCCCCGCGCAGCGGATTGATGGCGAACGTGGAAAATCTCGGCACTCCGCGGCTTGTACGTAGCAACTCCATGACGGTGGTGAGCGACATCGAGGAGGGGAAAGGAAGATGGCTTCGACGAGGGAGCTCCGCCGTCACGGCCGCCGCCGAGGCGGGGGCGGGTCGCCGCGGTGGCAACGTCAGCGGGGAGGGCAGAAGGTGGAGCACGCCTAGAGAGTTTTTCGAAGGCGGGATTGAGTTGCTTGGCGGGGGCGGCGGGGGGTGGAAAGCCCAGGGTGGTCGCGGTCGTTCTGTGCGCGCACGGAGGGGGCGGTCGGCTTCTTTTGACCACGCCGCGATACTCGAGGCCAACGACGGGGAGGAGTCCGCGCGCTCGAGGCACGGGGAGGAGCGGGGTGCCTGGGGAGCACCGTGGCGGATGGGAGGGATAGGCAGTGGGCTACCGTCTGGAGGGCGAGGGGGCTGGCAAGGAGTTCCGGTGATTTAGTGTGCCTAGCGTCGTGTCAGGCACATGGGATTGAACACATTTGATAGCAGAGTATTGGGAGATTCAATCGTGAAGCTCTCTCTTTGGAATTGTTTTGCCCTTTTAGTTTCAGTTGTTGCCGGCACTGGCTGTGCAGCCGTCTCGTGTTGTCAGAAAGCGCGGCGGAATTCGTGACCTTGCAAGTTCTTCGTTGTTTCTTGAACGTACACCAGTTTCCGAGACGACCCTCGCCCTCTTGAAACGATATGCGACGCTTTGGCCAGAACTTGTTGGGTTCTCAAGTACCATGGAGTACGTTTTTTGGCGCTCCTCGAAAAACTGATCTAGCTTCGAATATTACAACGACCAAAACGACGATCAGGGTGGATCGCCGAGCGTGATGGAAGGCCTGGGTCGGGAGTTTGTACGGCGAAAGGAAGACTTGGTACGAGGCACGGAGGCGGGTATTGACATGGCGAGGGAGGCGGCTAGGCGGGGGCTCGAGGCCGCTGACAATGCCGCCCACGTGGTGGGCATCAACCGCATCCCCATACTGAGGCAGTACCTGTGGGGGCAGGTGCACACTGGCTTCTGGAACTCCTACGAGGTATGCAGTTGTCACGAAAAGGGATGGCGTGGTCGTGGTTGGAAGGAGTAGTCTCCGTTGTAAGGAGATTGATTTTTGTTTTCTCGCCTTGTTGTCCGTGGTTCGTGCGATTTGCTCGCACAGTCCAAACACTATTTTTGAATGTGGCGGTTGAGGGCAATCGATAGAACGTACTGTGTGCCATTCTAGCTTCTACACTAAACCTCGAGGAATGTCCCGCCGCCTGTTCAAGTGGTTAAAATACGTTAATCAAGCGATTGCGCGGGAGGGTCAGGGGCGCTTCTCGAATTCGGCGAGCGAGCGCAAATCCCCCACGCTCTACTCCCGGCGGCTAGGGTGATCCGCATAGTAACAATCGTTCTGGTCGTTGGCCCTTGTTTCCAAATGCACGTCGGTGTACCAGGCTGTGCGGGGAGAAGTTCACGCTTGCGTTCGTAAGACGGTTGTGGACTGGTTACTCAGCCAGGACAACCCTCCAGACATCAAGCTTTACGTTACGGGGCACTCCATGGGCGGCGCCTTGGCGACGCACTGTGCGATGGACCTCAAGGTACGGCATTCGGTTCCGTGTCTGAGACAAGTGTGGGGGGGTCCCCAGGCGCTCGAACGTCAACCAGGCACGTTTGTAGTGAACCACGCTTCGAACAGTCAAGGGTTTCGATGTAGTCTCGGATCTAAACAGGTGTCATGCATTGAAGACGGTACAGCCCAGTTACAGACAAGAGACAAGCAGTTGCCCACTTGGTGCCCGGCGTTCAGCGTCGACGCACACGGAGTTGGCCTTCGCTGTGTGTGGTACATTGGCCACCAGCTGCTGTCAGGGAGATCGTCACGGCTAGACGCGAGAGCTAAGGCAGTGTTTGTGATGAGAGTCAGCCGCCTCACGCGAGTTCAAGCCAGAACATTTTTTTTTGTTTCGTCTTCGAATCCAACAAAGTATTGAGTAATGAGCATGCGAGACCCCACTGGTTCATGTTTAGTTGTTTTTCCTCGGAAATGGCGGTGAACGTTCACTAGCTTTACATAGCCGAACCTATTATGAATTTTGCCAGACAGCTTCGACCTATTCTCGACGGATTTACATAAGGAATATACCAATTTATTTTCGTGTACCTTTTTCGGGTAAGTTAGCCTGTGACCACGGGAACCGACCGCGTCAAGTTTTTGACTAGTACGAACAGAAGAAGGTACTGGATAGAGAGAAAGGAACTATTTTAATGTGAAGACAACAACAACGTTGGAGTGACGTTTGACACAGAACATTGGTAAGCCCCCCTGCTGATTTCATTCAGGTATGCAAGCGACCGCCTGTGTACGGCGCACTAGCGTTGGCAAACATGGTAACTTTATGGTGTGCCAGCAGTTCAATACTAGAGTGTTCAGTGGTAAACACAACTCACTGAAAAATCCTTCGATTTTGAGGCATCCTGGCTGAAGCACGCGTCGGTGAGCTTTTCCGATGTATTTGCAGTATCAAAAGGTGAGGGAGGGAGGGGGGAGCCTCTATCATTCGACACTCCCACCTGTTTTGCATTTTTTCTCGGTCTCAACTCCGTTGGTCTTCATGTGCATGTTTTCTTGCCCCCCCTCCGTTCGACCTGCTCCCTCTTCCCCGTCCTTGTTGTTTGGTCCCATCAGCTGCACACCATCGACAAGATCCAGGCCCGCCTAGGTAACTTCGTGCGAGTGCGGCGGACGTTGATGCAGAGAGTGATGGATTCGCTCCCCGGCCGCTTTCCGCAGCGCCGCGGCCGGCCGCATCACCATCAGCAGCGGCGGCAACAGCAACAGGCGCGTGATGGTTCTATCGCTGGGGGGAAGGCGCACCACGAGATCGGTCCTGGTGGTGGCGGCAGAGGCGGGCGGACGGATAAGACGGCCCCCCAGAAAGATGGGTCTCGAGCACTGGGTTCACCGCCGCAACCTCCGCCATCACCACCATCGCCGCCATTACCCGGCAAGGGACACCCCAGCGTGGCAGCAGCGGCGAGTGCAGTGGCTGCTACGAGAGGAGGGGTGAAGGGCCACAGCACCCTGCAAGAGCTGGCGAGTAACCTTGGCAGGCGCTTTCAAAGGATAGGCGGGGCTTCGGCGGAAGTAGCAGGGGCCGCGGTTGGTGGCTACAGCGACGAAAACCATGGCGATGACTGCGCTAGTGCTTTCTCTGTCTCCTCTGGGAGAGAGAGCTGTGCACCCGATGACATCGGTGGTGGCGACCAGCCCGCTGGAGACACCGCCTCCGGTGCTAGCGGTGGTGCTGGCGCCGTTGCCACCGAAAGCAGTCCTCCTGCGGTCTTCACTCCGGCCTTGGCCGCTCCCCCTGGTTCTACCGTCCGGGCTCATGTTTTTTTCGCGGACGAGGTTGGCTGCCGAGAGTCGGACGGGGTCGTCGCCACAACTCCCGAGCCCGCTGGTGTCGTCACCAAGGATGCCGCGGCTGTCGACGATGGTGCTTTGACTGCTGGTACATTGGACGGTGGGGAGAGAGGCGGTGTTGATTCGAGTTGCGGCGCCGGCGGTGACGGCAACGACGGCGACGTCGGAGCTGCCGGGAGCGGCGGAGGCGGGCTGGGCGGCGGCACGAAGGTCCTCAGGAGGGTGGCCACGCACCTCACCACCGTCGCGAGCTCGCTCGATCCCCGGAACCTTATCAACAGTCCCGCACTGCGGCGCCCCTTTTGGGGTGGTGAGGAACAAGGCGCCGGTGACGTGGACAGGGATGGGAGCGGGGACGCGGAGGAAGTCTCGCGGGGTACGATCGAGCTGCACATGTTTTCGTTCGGGGCGCCCCGCGTGGGGAACTCTATTTACGCCGCCCGTTACAACGACGTGGTGCCTCACAGCTTCCGAGTGGTGGTCGACGGTGACCCAGTCCCTGTAAGTGTACACGCATGGATGCTGTCGGTAGAAACGTTGATTTCGTCTTGAGTGTTGGGCTTGTTGTCGGTGGTTGCTCCTACTGATACAGAAAACATACGGTGGCCGGCGGATGTTCCCGGTAAGGCTTGGCATTTCTTATTCGTCAGTAGGCGAGTCCATTGGCTCACCTCTGCTACTCCTGGCCTAGCGAGGCATTTTGTTCCCGCCTTGCACTTTGATACTGAACTTGCAAAACGACAATTCCGCTGGGTTGAAGACAACGGATCGCTCCGCTTACCCCCGTCCGACCTTAACACCTCGTCCCCCCTTACCATCTTCGCAGGGTGTGCCCAGCTGGTGGTACACACATGTGGGCACTAAGGTGTTGATAGACGGTCGCGGAAGGGGAAGCTTGATCATGGACCCGAGCTTCGTGGAAAAACGATTTTTCGTCAGGTCGAAGCGCTACGTGCTGTCCCACCTTACCGAGGCGTACCAGGCCGGCCTAAGGGGCAACCTGTTGCAGGTACCTTCCTCCCCTTCCCCAGCCCTTCACTCCTTCGTGTAACTCTTGGCGCTTTAAGGATGAAGAACTTTGTTTGACGTGTGCAGATTCGGACCTGCGTAGACCTGCGGAAACGTCGACAACCGAGACTCTCCTTTCGTTTCACAGAGTTCCTGATGCAAAGGTCCCTAACCTCAAGAAGGTTCGAGGCTACCCGTCTCCTCGTACATGCGTGTGCACGAGCGGTGTAAGCAGGTCTGGGGCTTTGGGTTTGTGCGCTTTCCCGGCTCCCGTGGCCGCGCGTATTGAAGCTCGTCTATTTGTCGGTCGTCCCGCTGTTGGTACGCTCGACCTTCATGGTGTATCAGTGAACGACGAAAGTATCGAGAGCGGAACTCTTGTTGCACGGTTATGCCATGAGACTGGGATGCGCTTCTGATGCAACAAGACCCGCGTGGGCTTTCAATCCCCGCATTCACGTACCGGCATGGAAGACACCGGATCGGGCATTGCCGAAAGCCCGCTTGCTCTTGCTGCGGAGGGTTGGGACTGATCGCTTTTCCTTTGCAAGCGGCATGTACCCGCAAACCCTACTAGCGTGGATTGCCGCAACGCGGATCACACAAACTTTGACAGTACTGCACCGACTTGCCGCCAACTCCGCCTTCTCTCCCACCTCGCGCCCGAACCCAGGCGGTGCCTCCAAAATTCCAAGCAAGCATGCCAGCTCACTGGCCGTTTGGGATCAAGGCCGATAGCAGCAGCGACTCTTCGTCAGGCGACGACGACGACGACGACGAAGACGAGGACGAAGACAACGGCAGCACCGGGGCGAAGGAACGGAAGGAAGAGGTGGCGGACTTCGGGGAAGAAGCGGAGTTGGACACGGATAGCGGAGGTGAGGGAGCCTTACCCTCTTCCTCCATATCAGCGAGGCAAGACAGCATGGCTCAGCAGGCTGTGGACGCTCTCAACGAAGCGGACAGCCTCAATCGTGTGCAGTCGTTCCGGCTGGTCGCTAGGTCCGTCTCCGGCGCAACGTTGCGACCCGCGGCTCCTGCTCTTGCGACGGGTCCCGGTGCGGGTGGAGGCGATGGTGGCGGCGGCGGCGGCGGCGGCGGCGGCGGCGGCGGCAGTAACGGCCTTGCGGAAGGGGTGAAGCGCTTACTTCGCCTTGGGGGTAGTACCGAGGACATGGCGACGATGGAGCAAGGGGACGCGGTTGCCGCGGCGGGGGCTGTGGGGTCGCCCCCTGCGGCAGCGGGGACGGAGGGGCCAGCAACAGCGGCAAGGGTGGAAGCCGTGGCGCAACAGGCGGGGAGTGGCGTTCATTCTGAGGCAACATCGCCCACAGACTAATGTTAGGTTTCTCTTGCAAAAATGGCTGCGGCACGTTTCTCGGGGCTTCTGGACCATCGTCGCGGTGGCAGGACCGGCATGGTTCCGCCGTGTGTTAAGAGAGACGGGGGAATGCCCTACGGCAATATTCGCCCTCATTAGTAACCCGTCAGCGGGGGTGCACCCATCATTCTAACTGGAAGGTCAGACGAAACCGAAGCTTAGTAGCAGGGACAGAGGCAAAGACGGGAGGCAGAAAAGGATACGTTGCAGGTGCGCAAGTCAGGGTGCAGATATTGTTTTCGGGGATGGAATCAGTTCGTCTTCCTTGGACGAAGGTTGCCGCAACCCTCACGAGCTGGTCCACCCGATGGTCGATTCTGGGAAGGGAATAAGGTATAGTTCCGAGAAACGCACGGGTTCAGGAGTGGAGGTACAAGAGGTTGGTGGTAATATCGAGACGAATCGTTGGTTGCGAGATGTTTTTGAAGCAACAAGATTTGCCACGCTGTTAGTACGCCGGCTCGCCTGTCCCTGGTGGGTGATGTTTTCATAGTTGTTGGAGCTCCCCGCCCCACCGTGGAGATTGTATGTGTCCCATTCCTTTCGTGTGCATAAGTTTGATTTTCTTCTTGACAATGCGGTGACATTGGTGAGACGACAGTAGTGTTGGTTCAAGGTGTGTGGGGTTTCGAGTGGGAAGGAGCGTAGGACGAACCCTTTCGTCGCACATCCCTGGTCAGAAAAGCAATCGAGATTTTCAAATTGTGGATGTGATACGCATACAAGCGAGGAGTTGCTGTCGAGGTGTCTTGATTAAGATTGTTGTACAGGTAAATATGTTCTAGGGTTGGGTTTCTTGTGAGGATTGGCCCGGTGACAAGTGCGTTGTTGCCAACGCCTCGCGATGATTTTTCGTAATGATTGGGAGCAAGTTCAGCACGAGATTTACGGTGTCCACAGCACTAGCAGCACGATGCGTTCCCACCCCGCGCCCCATTGGCAATCATGATACGTGAGTGATATTTTCGGTGTTGTGGCGTGAACACTGCCTGTCGTTCTCGATAACATTATGTGCGTGCGATGCAAGCTCGAAGCGCTTGTCGTCTTCTTGTTGTGTGAGAAGGCAATGCGGTGTCGGGTTGGGGTAGTATCCGGTGTGGTGCTGATAAGTACAATCGAATTGTTGGCATCGCGTTTCTTCGTTGTGGGGGGTTGAGAGTGGATTCGTCCGAGAACGGTCGAAACTTGTGGAAATGTGCGATGTTGTTGCCGTAATGCGTACCAGTGTGATGAGAATCTGCAATATCTACACAGAATTCTGAATTGGCGGTATTCCTCACGCACGGAGTACACTGCTGTGGAAGAGCAGCTGGACAAACCACAAGCAGACCTCAAATTGGAAAACCGAATCCCAAGCTCTAGCTTGGGTCTCTCCAGATCAAAAGTATTTCTTGTCGGTGTCATTTTCATTAGCATTGCCCACCCCTGCCCGACCGGGCCTCAAAAGCCCATCTCAAGCTACAGTGCACGACGTGCGACCACCAAAGGATGACTCCGTAGGGCATCGAAAGTCATGACGCCTCCCCGAGATTCAGCAGCTTCCGGCCACTACGGCGGACAGGAGGCATCGTTGTATGCTTCGCCCTATTGTGCGGCCATTTTTCAGACATTCATCGACAGACATGGTACCATTGTAACTTGGATCATCGGGTTGGTTTCGAAATATGTTCAAACCAGGTTTTCAAAGTATCGTGCTACTGGAGTCCTGAAACGGCAGAGTTTTGGCTCCAGATGCACATCGCTTCCCTCGACAAGGAAGCCTCCTCAAAGTTGAGAGCGAAACATGTTTTGGGCAATGACACTGCGATGTTATGATTTTGATTCGATCAAACAAAGGTCACATGCGTGTCGGAGTCGGGACTCGGTGTGACAATGGGACTTCGGCCACAGCCAGCCCCCCAGCCCTCAATACGAATGTCATGGACAAGAAGGAAGAAGTGAAATTCTCATGTAGGAGGATTATGACAGCACAACAGCATGTTTCGTAGAAGTCTGGACTCGGTTTCTCACCCCAACTTGGGTACCGAAAGCCCAATCTGTGAATGTCATCGGAGAGAATGCATGAGTGAACTTTGGCAAGACTGAATTTGCGTGGAGTTCTATTTCTTCAACAATATAGTATCATTTTCTTTGCGATATCACAGATTTTGACGAATTTCACTCCCAATTGGACTAGTCAGTCCTGCTACCGAAAACGAAGATTTCGTTTCAGGTGCATCCTGGTCCTCTCGACGAGGAAACCTCCTCCAAGCTGATAGTGAAATATGTTTTGGGCAATGGCACTCTGTGATGTTTAGTCTCTGATTCGGTAAACCCAGGGAGATATTCGCGTCGGAGTCGGGACTCGGTGTGAGACACCGGGACCTCTGGCGCAAACAGCCCTCGATATGAATGCTATGGACAAGAATGAAAGAGTGAAATTCTCACGTAGGGGTTTCGCTAGTGAAACAGCATGTTTGGAAGGAGCCGGGGCCCGGTTTCACACAGCAACTTGGGACACCGAAAACTGCCTATGAAGTTATCGGCAAGAATCAATGAGTGAATTTCGTCAACAAGCCCGTGATTCCGTGAAGCTCTACATCTTGAACGGCCGGTTCTGCTTTCTTCGGGATGTCGCAGAAATGTTTGGAACGCGTTCACTCTGACGTCGACCACCGTGCCATGCTACTAAAAAGTTCAGTTTCAGACGCATATTGGTTCCCTCGACGAGTAACCCTCCTCGAAGCTGACAGTGAAACATGTATTTGGCAACGATACCTTGCAATATGATGCCTCTGATTCACTCCACTGATCCACGCCATCCAGGAGATATGCGTGTCGGAGTCGGAACTCGGTTCCACACCTGGACGTGGGATACCGGAAGTCTTGGCTTTGGAACCGTTTGAAAGGTCAACGAGGATGACAATCTCGAACCCGCCTCGTTCGATGTGGTGATCGATTCAAGAGGTTGCATGCCAACTGTTCCTGCCGGTCTCGTTGGCGCAGGCGTAGCGCAAGCCTGATCGATACCGGTACAACAACAGCCACCAAACCGGCAGGGGAAAAGGGTGGCCAGGGGCAACAATCCGGGGGGGCGCACAGTCGATGGCAGTGATGCTGTCACCAACGAGGGTGGGATCGACGGCAGTCTGCCGAAGAAGAGTGTGGAGAGGGGGGAACGCGGAAATGGCATCATCGAGGGGCAGGATGACGACAGTGACGACTTCGGAAAAGTATAGGAGTAGTAGCACGGAGGATGCCGACAGTGATGCCTACTTAGGCAAGTGTGGGAGTAGCGGTGATGACCAGTAGGATGACGGCAGTGATGTCGACTCGGGAAAGGATAGGAGTGGCGGCGATGACGATCACAACTGGGGGCCAATGTTTGACGACGACAACGACACCGAGGGCGTGCACCCCGCAGAACGTGCAGAAGGTGCGGCAGATCGCCGCGAGGTATTCGATGAGCGTCGAGTCTTCGCCAAGATGATGGCGAAGAGCAAGGAGAACGTGGACGAAAGTCTTGCGGTCATTTTTGTCTTACCAAGCCCTGGGCATACAGACCCAAAGTCGGGGCACACATCCAGTACCTGGTTGGTGGGCAGACGACCGCGAATCCAGAAGAGGGCCCTAAGAAAGGGAGGCCGAAACTTTTCGACTCGCGAGGAAAAGGTCTTGATGTCAAGCGAGAAGAGGAGCAATCGCACAACGGCTGTACTGCAACACGCGCCTATACGCGGGGGCTGAAGAACAAATCGCGGAGATCGACAAGGATGAAGGATTTGACCGAAGGTGGACATCGGCGGACGAGAAAAAGACCAAAACCGAATACGTAATGGAGTCGTTCCTAAGGCGGGAAGGAGAGGTGATATGTGTCAACGTCAATCTTTTGCGCGCATGAATAAGGCAAGGTGCGGCTTATTGAACTTTTGGCGCGTTCGTGTGCAAGGGTGTGTTCGTCGATTGCTCAAAGTCTCGCGATTTTTTGTCAGGGATGTATGTGTCAAAACCGTAGTCGAAGAGGCGAACCACCCTACAATGGTGGCGATTCTGCTACTGTAAACAGAAGTGGTAACTACCGGTCTACTCGGCATTCACCACCAATCTCTTGTACGTCCTCTCCTGAAGTTGCGTGTCTCCCGGCCCTAACCCTATACCTATTGCCCTACTCTCCAAACGATCATCAGGCGGTCCACCTCGTTGGAGTTGCGGCAACCTTCGTTCAACAAAGAAGACTGTCCCTTTCATCCTCAAAAACACTAAATAACAGCACCCTGACTTGAGCGAAAGTAACGTACACGTGTTTTCCTCCTTCTCTCCGCCTACATTTGGCTCTGCGTCTATCTCTGTCACTATGCTTCGGTGTCGTCTGACCTTCAGCTCTAGTCTTCTGTGCACCCCCGCTGCCGGACTACGTACTAACGAACGCAAATATTGCCGTAGGGCAGCCCCCGGCCTTCTCAACACACGACAGAACCACCCAGCTCCCTGCTTCGGTGCCGATTGTGGAAACGCCTCCAAAGAACATGCCGTCACCGCTTCCGCGGGAGAGACCAAGGAGTTATCGGAGAGGCATGCTGCTGAAGAACATATGGCATTCCCCGCCTGTCGCTACCCTCGTCGCTGTTGCTGGCCCCTCCTTCCCTACTTCCGCAAGGGGCTTTCACATAACCTAGTCGCTGCCTTCCTCGATCGCCGCCAAATCCCGGCTACTACGCCAGAGACGGAGCAACCGGTTTGCTCCCTTCTGCAAGACCGATAATACCATCACCGCCGGCTTGGGGAGCTGTGTGTTGTAGCCCGTCTCTCGCCGTCCCCACAGGTTTACCGGTTTCACCATCGCCTCCACCCTCACCAGCACCCGCTGCGGAAGTGGGAGTGGTCGGTCGCAGCGATAGGCTGGAAACTGACCTAGCGACTAGCCGGAACGACTGCCCGCGATTAAGCTTGTCCGCTCTCTTTAGAGCTTTCACCGCCTGTTGAGCCATGATGTCCTGCCTCACCAACATCGACGAAGACGGCAGAGCCCCCTCCCCCTCGCTGTCCGTGTTCGTATCCGCTTCTCCCCCGACGTCCTCAACGTCCTGCTTCCGTTCCTTCGCATTGGTGCCACCGTTATCGTTGGCACCGCCATCAGAAGAGGGGTCGCTGCTGCTGTTATCCTTGATTCCGTACGGCCAATGAGCTGGCACGCTACCTTGGAGCTCGGGGGGCACCGCCTGTGGGATTGGGGAGAGGACAGAGTTGACGATATATTTGGGCAACAATGGTGAGATTCGCGCTTTGCAAAATAGTAGTCATTGCGGATTGAGGTCGAGAGTTGTAAGGAGGGATTGCAGCCAACCGTCCTCAACCAGGTATAGCTAGCTTTCGGCAACGCTGGACGCGATATTTCTCTCATTGGTATGTGAAGGCAGAGTGTGGAAGACGAACATGTTTGGATGATTTAGAGGTGCACGCCAGCCGCGTTTTCTCAGACCTGTGGTTGCAATATAAGAGTCAAGGACTCGTGCTCAACACCTGTATATATACTGTAAGTCGAGCCTGCCAACAACCGGGTTGATCGACAGCTGCGCGTGACAATGCTCTTGACCCCCCCAGCAACAACAACAATACAGGGGTACCTGCAACAGGTTGCCCCTTAGTCCCGCTTGGTACGCGTGGACGAGGTGGGAGAGCACGTGGCGCTTGGACCGAGCGAAAAATCTCTTCTCAACGAAGCTCGGGTCAATGATCAAGCTTCCCCTCCCGCGACCGTCGATCAATGCCTGGGTGCCCGCATGGGCGTACCGCCAGCTAGGGATTCCCTGCGAATTTCGAGGCGGGGTGACGGTCGGAGTGGAGTAAGCGTGTCGGCATGTTGTCTTTTACCGCGTGGCATTGTACATGAAGTTGTGCAGATTCAGCACGAATGTCGGAGTAGTGAAGAAAGTGGGCTGTCTGGTCCGCCTACAGATGCACAGGAATCGCTGAGCCCAAGCAGCACCATCTGCCGGTAACCGTACGCGTTCGGTACCAGAAGAGGTGTTGATCGACAACAAACGTGAGAAATACACAAAATCATCGGAATTGCCGAAAGCATCCACACCCTGGTACACACTTACAGGGACCGGGTCACCGTCGACTACCACTCGGAAGCTGTCGGGCACCACTTCGTCGCAACGGGCGGCGAAAATCGAGTTCCCTGCGCGGGGCGCCCCGAACGAATACATGCGCAACTCGACTTTTGGGGTAAGAGGGACCTCTTCCGCCTCGCCCCTTCCATCCCCGTCCACCTTCCCGCTGCCGTGTTCCTCACGGCCCCAAAATGAATGTCGCAGTGTGGGATTGTTGATAAGGTTCCGGGGATCGAACGAGCTCGCGACGGTGGTGAAACGCGACACCATCCTGCTGAGGACGTTCGTGCCATCGTGCGGCTCGCGATCGTTGCTGTTCCCAGAGGAGACGGAGCAGGCGCCATCGCAGTGATCGCCACGGCTTTCACGACGAGTCGCGGCCCCTCCTACTTTCGCGGAGGTCCCGCGCTTCGCCTGGAAGCGCCTGCTCAGGTTTCCCGCCAGCCCTTCCCGCGGGTTGTTGCCTTGCCCCCCCCCTCCCATAGCAGCCGCTCCACCCGCCACCGCCGCCGCCGCCGCCGCCGCATTGAGGTCTCCCTTGCCGGGTAACGTCGGCGATGATGATGATAATGGAGGCCGTGGCAATGCCCACGAGTCGTCCATCGGGGGGCCCGGCTTGCCCGTTCGTCCGCCCCTGGTACCACGACCGGGACCGTTCTCATGTACCTTGCCCCCGGCGTTATTACCATCAGGTGCCTGCTGCTGATGATTGCGGGGAGGCGAACCCGCCACTTTCTGCATCAACGTCCGCCGCACGTGCATGAAGTTACCTAGGCGGGCCTGTATCTTGTCGATAGTGTACAGCTGGTGCGATCAAACAACACGGACGGGGAAGAAGGAACAGGCCGGACGGGAGGAACAACACATGCGCACGAAATGCAGCAGAGCTGAGATCCTGAAAATCTCTGGATTTGGAAGGACTATGGAATGATGGATGCGTACAGACGATAGCCTCCCCCCGTCGCTCGAAACTATGACATGCCATATGCCTTGAAAACGCTCAACCACATGTGTGTCAACCAATGCTTGATAGTAGACGTCTGAGGAAATGGAAAGACGGTTTTATCAGGAATTGTTTTTCCATCTCACCCTAACCTATTTGCCGCTGATACACCACCTCGGCAAGCTCTTTCTTTGTGATCCCTCACAGAGGCAGCCGCTTGCTTCGAAGTATGAAAAATAGGCAGGACGCCTGAAAACCGTCACTCTGATGCACGTATTGTATACCAATACCAACCGATTGCTATGGCTTCGAGCCCTACCGATGCCGCACAATCACCACAAACGTGCTGAAACTTCAGGGCTCGGTTTGCAGATCTCAGCAACAAGCTTTAGGGGTCAGGTCCGTCAAGCGTCCGCGAGTCGCCACAAGTGTGCTATGGAGTACTTCAGTAGAGCTACCACGAAATAGACAATATTTCAGCCTTTTCCGGTCCGCACCAGAGCTTTCAAACGAGGGAGTGGAGCAGTCACGCCGCAACGTCTACTTCCAAATTGGCCAAAGTTGCTGAACGCCAATTCCTCATGACAACCAAGCTACGTCTAACATTGTTTTCTACAGCAGACATGTAGACTTCAGGGTCTACCTTGTGAAACTGTGGAGGATAGCGCAAGGTTGTCTGACAAATATCACAAGAGTTGGTTACTAACAGGGCCTTTGACAAGTGATTGCCATCACGACGAAATACCTACCCTCACAAGGACCAGGGGTGCCCCGAAAGCTCATGGACTTGGAGGACGAAACGGTGAAGAGCTACAGAAAGGACGATATCTTCCTGGCGTGAACATGCACAAGACAACTGACCGGGAAACAAACACTGCCTGGGGTGGTTGGGGGTGAGTGAGGGGGCATAAATCACTGCAGTACCTCCATAGAGCGCCGACAGACTTGCGTACGGCAATACCCACCTGATAATGTTATAACCACGGCGGTGAAAAGGTTGTGCTATCTGTGTTGCCATATCGTACGCGTCCCACCACGTTGGATCCCCATGACAGCACCACGTGGCCCATGTGCACAAGAACACCAACTGGGTGTGTGTCAACTGTGAGTGCAGAACGTCACCCCCTATGGCCTGGGTCGCAACTCCCATTTTTCTTTGTTATCCCTTGTCTGTAACTGGTCTTCTTGACGCGCGACGCCTGTTGCTATCCGAGACTCCATCGAACTCCTTGACCGTGCAAAGCATGGTACAACTACTCCCATGTCTAGTTGGCGTCCGAGCGCCCGAGCGTATTCTCCCCCGCCACCACATTGACCAACGCCTTACCTTGAGGTCCATCGAGCAGTGCGTAGCCAAGGCGCCGCCCATGGAGTGCCCCGTCACAAAAACCGTAATGTCTGGAGGGTTGTCCTGGCTGAGTATCCAGTCGATTACCGTCTCCCGAATGCAAGCGTGGAGTTCTCCCCGCACACCCTCACGTACGGGTGCGCATTTGGCAACGTGGCGAACGACGACGAACGTTTGTTGCTGTGGGCGACGTGCGCGTCCGATCATTCCAGCCGTCGGGAGGACAGCGAGAGAGAATACGGGAGTCGCGACCATCGAGAGAAGCCTACCGTCGGCGGCCCTCCATAGAGCGGTTAAACGGCGCGAGAACCGCCCTATCGCGGGACCTCCGCATGGGTAGCATGGATGCGGCCACTACGAGATTTTCAAGATGGTCGACAAATCCAGTGCCACACGATCGTTGACCGCAATACATGGGGAACCTGCACTGCTTGGGACCAACACTAATGAGAGACCCTGATATCGCCTCCCTCTCGTAAGTTGATCAAGATATGACAGCCGCTGGGTCGATGCTGCAGTTTCGATGTGTCAGCAGCATGGGTGTCCAGGACCTGAACAACGCGTCTTTCGAGAGATCCCCCCTTCTCCGAATACATATTGCCCGGTGTGCAAACGTTGAGCTTGGAAAACCAACCCGTGTTTTGTGTGCTTTTCTTAACCGCGTCTATCGCGCTAATCGGGTGACCAATGAAAAGGTTTCAGTCCCACTGCCATTGAAAACACAAAGAGCTTTTAGGTCACGATCTGGGACCCAGTGACGGAGGGTCATGGGGGAGTCTACGCTACTCTGCAAGACATATAGCGGAGAGAAAACAGAAGAAACCTGCACGTGTTTACCATGGCTGCTACTACTATTGATGCGCCATCGTTTCGGATTGCTTTCATCGTCTTCCCTGCATTTACGTGTGTGTGTACACGGGCAAGCTCACCACTGCGCCTGACCGTCCCTGGCCATCGATTCGTTTAAGGCGGCAAACACTTGAACAGACCGCGGTGGGATGCGCCCCTGTATTGCTGATGGCGAAACTACAACGGCACACAGATCGTCCTATCGATTGCCCTCCACCGCAATAAGTTATTAATGTTCTGTCTGGAAGTTGAAGCTGCTCACACGAACCACGTCAACAAAGGAGACCAAAACACAAGAGACATCCTGACTGCCAATACTGTTTACTGTAGCCTGGTCATGTCAGCCATTTTCATGCCAACCATTTACCTCGTAGGCGTCCCAGAAGCCCGTGTGCACCTGCCCCCACAGGCACTGCCTCAGGAAGGGGATTCGGTTGATGCCCATCGCGTGGGCAGCCTTGTCTACGGCCTCCATCGCCCGCCTGGCCGCCTCCCTCAGCATGTCAAACACCGTTCTCCTGCCTCGGACCAAGTGTTCCGCTGGCCCAACGTATTCCGGACTCGGTCCTCCAATCGCGCCGGGTGATTCGCCCTGGTATTTAATCGTTGTTGCCATTGTTGTATTCGTATTTACACCATTTCTTCAAGGAGCGTGAAGGATGATTGTGAGGAACACTTGCGTTTGAGAGACCAAATGCTCTGGGCTGAGTGTTGCATTTCGGTTGAAGAGAGGTTGTCTCGACACTGGCCGTACCAGACACGAGTCGGACCTTTAAGGTCAGGATGTCCGTGGAGCATCAACGTCTAGAATACAGTGCTCGAGCGTGGGACGGCTACATAGCCCGAACCGGAAACACAACCCAAACAACAATGGCGATACCGACCTACGGTTCCAGAAAAGAGTGCAGCTTTGCGACGAAGGTACCGATACACCTCGTTTGGCACATGCATTCAATCCCTTGCCCCTGACGCGACGTTATGCAAACTAATCACCGGAACTCCTCGCCAGCTCCCTCCTGCGGAAGGTAGCCGAGTCCCTACCACTCCCATCCGCCACGACGACCGCCCCCCTCCTCGCCCCTCCCCGTTCCTCGAGCGTGCGGCCTGTTCCCTGTCTCCAGCCTCTAGTATCGCGGCATCGTCAAACGATGCCGACCGTCCGGTGAGCGAGTACGCAGAACGCCCGCGACCACCCTGGGCTTCCCCTCCCCCGTCGCCACCCCCGCTAAGCAGTTCTATTCCTCCTTCGAACCTCACTGTGGGTCTCGACCTTGTCCCGCCCCCTTTGATCCTGCCACCGCGACGCCCCCCCTCCCCCTCGACGGCGGCGGCTGTGCCGTTGGGATTCCCTCGTCGGAGCCCTTTTCTCTTCCCCTGCTCGATGTCGCTCACCAGCGACATGGAGTTGCTACCCACAAGCCGCGGAGGGCCGAGATTCCCCACGCTCGAGATCAACCCGCTGCGCGGAAAGCCTCTTGGGTGAGGGACGGCGGGAGAGGGAGACGGAAATGACGGACGTGACGCGCTGGCGACGCCCCCTCCTTCGCTTGGCGCCACACCGACTCCGTCACATCCTTCAGCAGCAGCCGTACCAGCAGCACCGGCCTGATCGTGATCTCCCGTCGCCCCTGACACCGTGCCCCCCACAGAAGAAGAGACCCCCGCGGACGTAGGCTCAGAGCCAGCCCCCTCGGTACCGGTGGTACCCTTCGCGTGGTCGGCGAAGTCCCAGCGATTTCCGTCTCGCGGCTGCTCTCTGAACTGCCAGCGTGGAACCGAGAATCCCTTCAGCATGGCTCGAATTTCGGGTTGGGATATCGGGTGGAGCTGCTGATGCTGACGTTTCCCCCCACCCGCGTCGTCGCCGCCGTCGCCACCTTGGACACCCCCCATTCTGCTCCTTCGCCCTCCGTTGTTGCTACCGCCGAGGTTGTTCTTGTGGCCGTCGGCACAACTTTGGGCACCTGCGGATATCTCTACCGAAAAACCGTCCCCTGGTTGACCGCGTCCACACTTGTTTGTCGTCGATCGTTCGTGCCCATCCACGGGAGAGCAAGATGACGAAAACGCGTTTGCGGCCGGGGGGGGCGCGATGGCGTGGGACGAGGGCGGTTGGGAGGATGGGGGTGCACCGGAGGTGCAACAGCAACAGCAGGAGACCGTGCGACTTGTGTTTCTCCGGCGGGCTCTACGTGTCCTCCGAAAACGTGACCGTACTCCTCTTCCTCCTGTCGAAATTTCTTCGAGAAACAAGCAAAGAAAAAACAGATTGATGGTGCCATGCCTGTCATCAGACCATGCCAATGATAGTCCCAGAGGAGCTCCTGTACGTCTCAATGACGCCACCCTGTTGTACACCTCACTTGTGGCTGCTCCGCAGTTTTCCGAACGTGTAGCACCAGACAACAACATTGACCCCGCGCGCAGCGCGACCAGTGTTTTCAAGCATGCCTCCCCTCTGTGGTATTCGGGCGTTGACACTGCGGCACCCCCGCCACGAGAGAAACAATGGTGGCGCGCAAGTTGGGGAAGCGGGGTACGACCTCCAAGATGTCTCTGATGCACCGCCGTACAACGAAGAACAAGAATGGAACGCCCCCGCCGGTTACGTCCGGGGTGCCCCATTCTGGACAAGAAGTTGCCGATGCCACTCCGCTCCCGGGGTGCGTTGTCAGGGAACGGCCAATAGGGTCTCTTAATCAAAACCACTCAAGAACGGAACCCCTTCCAACCCCTCGCCGAAAAGCCGCGTTTCGATCCATGTTTCACTCGGTGCTAGGCTGGCTAGTCGGTGAATCAAAGTGAGGCTGTTCGTCCCCGCAGTGCGTGGATGGGACTTGTTGCTCATTCATCCCACGACCAGCATGATCATGGGTGCACCCCCCTGCTCTCCGGTCCGCCAGTGTAGGGATGCGATCTATGCTCTCTGAATTTCTGGTGGCACGCATCTTGGTCAAGGACACACACACCCTCCGACCACACGGAACAGACCCACCTCTTCTCTCGCAGACGCCATGTGCGCCACGACGCCGTGCAATGACTTCGCCGCCTGGATGTCGATATCTTCATCTAGTACCTTCGTCGCCTCGTGCTCTCGGCCGGTGGGCATCATATGGTTCAAGTTGAACTCCGTCTGAAAAAGTCTGGGTGGTGGTCCGGGAATGTTCGGTAGGTGGCATAGGGATGCGACAAGTGAACAAAAGGAAACCTGACAACAACAATCCTTCGAGGGTCTTCCTCATTGATAACCCCGGCTGGAAACATACCGAAAGGTGAACAATAGATCAATGGCCTGAAGAAATGGCATGACACACGTTGTGCAAGTCCCTCCTTTTGCCGTGAGATATTGCCTAGCGCTTGCTGCTGCACGCCGGACCTTTCGGGATCCCTACGTTCAGAAAAGGTTTGCGTACATACCACGTCCCAGTACGTAGATATGAACTTCAACACTCCTCCAATCACACGTATTAAACACTGGCCTTGAAAACGCTCATCCCCGAAATTCTCGTTCCCTCGTAGAAGTGCATTACCGGTGATCCGTAATATTGGTACCCTTTCATCTACACCAACAATGTAAGTTGGGCACCCGTACTACCATACCTTAGGTTGTCCATCCAGTGTTTGGTTCCGACTGATCCGCGAAACGTTACTACGAGGCGCTGCATCGACAATAGCAAAGAAAGGGAAGCGACCGAGAGAGACAATGGCGGGAGAAGGGGCGTTTGTACGTGGCCATCGGGAAACAGGGGAAGCCATTGCGAGGCGGAGACCATCGGTGGTGGGTGAAAAACGAGACACACGCCGACCGACACACAGAGAGAGAGAGAAACAGAGACAGACAGACAGAGAGAGAGATAGACAGACGGACAGACAGACAGACAGAGAGCGAGAGAGAGAGAGAGAGAGAAAGTCCGCACGGTAGGAGGATACCAAGAGCGACCGCTATTGATGAGATAATACCCGTACAGAAGCACCCACAACCAACACGCATTTTCACTACCAAAAGAGACTATGCAATGTCACAACAGACAACAGAGAGGGTCTTCCTCGGGGCCGAAACTCCGTCAGCTATGGAGATATTCGCAAAACATAAGAATACTCCCAACACAAAACAATGCGTATGAGGGATAACGAGTATTCCCACGAGAAAAGCATTTCTTGCAACATTGTCCCGCGCAATACTTATACTTTCAAGACCATCAATATTGCTTACCCCTCTCGGCACGTCCTTGAGAATGAAACAGTTCGTGTCGTGGTCGACGTTGTGAATGTGCCGCACCAGCTCGAACCCCATCCTCGCTAACCTCTGAACCCGGATATGGTAGTTGTGGGGGTTCTTGAATCCTATCGGATCGGCGTAGGCCTCCCACGCCAACTCCAAGAGCCTATTCGAGGTCGTCAACGTGTGGTTTGAAGGGGGGCGGGGCCGGGGTGACGGGCAAGGCAGGCAGGGAGGGAGGGAGGGAGGGAACGGGAGGCGCACTTCAGTGTCGCTTGCCATAGTCATTTGACCATTGACCACACATCTCCGACAGGACGGAAAACCGTTGTATTTTGTAATCGGGGCCCCACCGACAAGCTTGGCATGGCATCCTCCGCCCCCCATCCTCCCCGCCACTACTGCAGCAGCAGAAAATGTCCCTCCTCAGGGCTCACCACGCGGCCGTCTCTACGCAGAATACAGGTTTCTCGTCCTCGTCCTCCTTCCCGACGTCCCCCGGGGATGTTTTTGCGTGTTCCCCCGGGTTCAAGGCCCCGCCCTGGCAAGTGGGGCCTTTCGCCCTCGCCTGGCCACCACCGGCGGTAGCATCGACCCCGCCGTCCCTGCTCTTCCGCATGGCGATCGGCAGTTGTTCTTCGAAGAAGACGAAGCGCACCTAGTCTCGAAGACGCCGATGCCCACCATGAGGAGCGATTCCGATTGCACCAACGCGTGGATAAATACAACCGCAACGTAATGCGAACTAGCTACAGACGTGGAGAGAGGTATCACCTCAGGGGAACATTAAATGGATAACGAATCGTGGACTATTGTTTTCAGTCTATTGAGTACGGAGCGACGCTAGAAAAAAGAAAGACTTAGAGAGGAAACGACAGGGAATGCCTCCGTCAACCAATCTCCTGCTCCGACACACACGCACGAGCCAGCTCACAGATATATTCCTGAAGAGCTTGGACTCTTTGAACGACGAGGGCAGGAAGAGCAGAAACAGCTGCAGGGCGTACGCACACAAGATCGACACCGAGCCCAGGTGGTCCTGGCAAGACGAACCACACATCGACAATCATAACAGAGGTGAACCAATAGGTTAAAGAACGAAATACGCGCCAGGTGCAGTGAGCACTCCCACTGCATCTTCGACGCTTTCGGTTGGGCCAGCGAGGGCCTCGGGGGCGGTAAATGCCTAGCATGAGGACGTATCCGCAAACGACCTACATTGCTGTTGTCTGACCTTGGGCATAGCCTACGATGACTGCAAACTATACCAATCGAAGACCAACCAAGCAGCCAAAACATCGCAGCAGAAGCAATATTCAGGCATGGGTAGGCTCTCGGATACTGCAGCGGAACGACCTATGTAGTCGTGACAAGTGAGATTGCATTGCGTCTCCTGCGAATCAAACCAGCGGGCTCGACGGAAACTAGAGAAACAGAGGTCAGACGGATGCAAGGGCAACATTTCATGGCATTTGCCCCTCAGGTTTCTTCTCCCCGTGCCCATCTCCTTTTCCGCGTACCCCCTTTACCATACCCCCCAAGTCCTCCCACTGCTTGACTTCTGGTGGCGCCAGCCCTTGGGCAACACACCCTGCAGACAACGTAGAGAGGTATCACAGACGCCATCGATGCCCGCCTAGATGCTGAATGCGCCGCACAACCCGTAGATATCATAGGCAGACAGGCAAACTTACCTGTCTGGTCCTGACGAACAGCATGAGTTGGGCGGCGAAGGTGTTTCCGTCCATGTCGTCGTCGAGGATGTCGATCAGCCGCCAGAGTGTGAACGTCGTGTACACGATACCCAGCAAAATAGCCTGCCAAAATATCAGCAAAAAACATGCCACGGGGAAATGCCATGAGAAAGGACACGGAAGTAAAACGGGGACCCGCACTCAGAAGTTTTGCTCCGCTCGGACCTAACACCGGATTGGTTGGGTCTTCCGTACTGTCTCAGGAAAAAACCTTGCACCGCTGTCGACCCGTGACCCTGCTCTGCACCCCCATGTCATAAAAGTCTTGTTTCGGGCACAAACCAACAATGGGAAACAAGTCTAGAGTTCAATCCGGACAGTGAAGGGGGCACCTGCTTCAAGAGCCCCCAAAAGTGCAATTTATCGAGAAAGAAGGGGAGGTATGTTCTCACCCCGACAACGGGATGCCGCTGGTTGTGTGCGCGCGCATGAAATTGCACCCTTTGTTCTTTGGAAGGAATCAAGGAGACGAAACCACACCGAGTTCTGAACGCATAGACTCGCACAAGTATGTTGGCGGAGAGGGAAAGGGAAAAGGCGGCCGATGAAAACGAATCAACACAAACCCATGGTTACAGCGTCCTAACGGCGTATACGGCCTTTGTGGAACTGCTAGTGACAGGAAAAACGTGGTTCGGCTACGCAAGCCGATGGACGCGAGCAACCACTGCAACAGTACCAAAAACGACCATCTAATCAGCACAACGACAACAATATGAACATGGAATACCTGAAGGCCAAAGAACCGGTAGGATAGCTGCTGGTATCGATTCGGCACGTACGGTAGTTTCCTCAAGAGGCAGCCCGAGACGTACATGCGACACAACATCCACACCGCCCACAGCATCACCATGAAGATGCGCGCGGATGCCACCTGTGATGAATATTGTCGATGCCGACGATTGCGACGACGTAATCAGAAACGACACACGACTTTTGTCACCCTTGCAGCCGGGTATGTGCCCAAGACAGTTACCACGTTTTTCCTCCCCTGCCCCATGTCTCATCTACGATGTGCACAGGGCAGCTGTCTGTGTATATATCCTTGACTCTGTACTTGGGAACGACTTACGCACACGAACCTGCCAGGAACGCCCTTTCCAGAATAAAATAGCACACTATGTCCATACGTATCTCTGCCCGTCGGATATCGTACAAAAAAACAACAGCATGACATTTCTCCTTCCCACCCTCGCTAAGACCATTCAACGGTACATTTGCCCATAAGCGTGCTGTTGTTGTTCCACAAGTCCCACCCAAGTCACCCACCAATTCGAACGCTTGTTGCTGGGATTCAGGCCAGTTCTGCACCGCCAGCAACGAGCCGCGGTCTATCCCTATGACGGTGGGGAAGCTCGCGCGGTCAACCAGTAGCATACACGCCATGGTCCAAACGCCAAACACCACCTGCCAGGGAAAATCACCGAGCCATAGCAATCACAACACAGAGGAACCGGACATCAAACACAGCGTGAATTTCGGGGGTGGTGGGGCGTGGTACTCGTTGTTTGGGGTTGCCGTGTTGGTACACTTGGCAATCCACCGAGCGTCTCTCAAAAGTTGTGGTCGATCGTTACTTCCCGCCACCGGGTTCTACAGAGGCACGTACTTCGTACTTCGTAAGCTCTCAGCGCTCCCCAGCCTTTCGCCGCACGTTTGCTTTGTGCTGATCCCATCCAGGCGAAAGGTATCCGGGATAGTGTGAGTAACACGACCGTTGTCGAAGACGAACGAACGGCGATTGGTTGGAGAATAATAACTTCATGTTTCTGGATTTTCGAACAGCTCTGGGACCGTCGCTTTGGGACCGTCTCTCCAGTGTTTAAGGGCACGAAACTCCGCCACGGCGCGTGAGGTCATGATTCGTGGTTGGTTGGACAGCACAAACGCCAGCAAGTCTTGTCCAGTGGGGACAAAGAAGAACATGCACAGCGAGCAGCCTTTCCCCGTCTCAACATTTCTGGGATATTATTGGAGTCGACAACGTACAGGGGTGTACATGAAGAAGTTCACTCCCGCTTCACCTTGAGGAGGTAGAAGCCAAGAGAGCCGCCACCCACCCTGTCCCTACCCACCCCGTCGGCGATACAGAGGGTCACCACCAGAAGCATAGCCTCAGCGACGCTGAGAGACATCTCGCTGGCAAGGCCCCACGACGCGGACCCAGGGGCGACGAAGTTGCCGACCACTTTGATGGGATTTAGGTATAATACCACCGAGAGACCAATTAACTCCAGCCATCTCCGCTCGTGCAAGGCGTTCTGGGGACAACGGGCGGGGTGAGCAGGCGGGCGATAAAAATAGACGGCGTTGTTTTCATCATTGAATGCGGCGGGGGGAATAGACATTTCTCACCAAGACCATTACATTTCTCACCAAGACCATTCGTCACCTTTTCTGAAGAGTGTAATAACCGTTTGGTGTATTCAGCTGCGGTGGATATCACAGATATATTGCGCAGAGCGCCGGAACGGCAGCCGCCCCTGGTCGGGGATTAGGACATGCTGTCGATGGTAACTCACCTCGCCGTCCACCGGGCTCTCATGGAGACGTGCACCAATTTTTTAATGGCTCATGTCTGAGAAATACCTTTACCTCTCAGTCGCCGTACACGACCCCAATGGCAACTCGCCGTAACCCCGATTCGTCAAAAATATGGACGCACCTTGAACCCCCCCTCCGCAGACCTGTAGAAAACAGCCCAGCACCACGCCAGCCATACGGGCAGCCAGCACAACAGCACGACTGCGAGAATAATCTTCGCCCACTCCGTCGTCGCGCCGGTTTCGTACTCAAGCGACCACCTAGCCTCGCGCACCCAGCTGAAAGACCTCTCGGCGCTGCCGCTGCTGTCGCCGGTGCTGCTAGAGCTGGTGGTGGTCGAAACAAAGTCAACCTGGACCGTCCGAGATTGATGGCGAGGGACGAAAGCACGAAGTGAGAATCTACAGCCCTCGGTAACCAGGGGGAACACCGCTCCCCCCCCCCATTCTTCTTAACCCGCAACCAAAACACGAAGCTTCACATTTCAATGGGGTACGCGTTCATCGCTCTGAAGGCCGCGCATTCACCTCGAATCGGTGGAGCTGTTCGTGTCGAGAACCTGGATGTGTGGGGAACCTGGATGTGTGGGGTCTTGCTGCTCTGGGAGTGGTGCAATGGACGTGCGAAGCATACCTGAACTCGATACTGCCGAACGAGAGCTTGCCCCCGGATGGTGTCCTGGTTCTGGTGGAAGTTGAACAGGGCGTACGCTCGGTTTTCGGGAAGGCTGCGGACTCGAGCAGAGATGTTCTCCTGGCAGGCGGAAACAAGAAGAGAACATTGGGGAAGTTAGCGGAGGACTTCATCGTCCACCTACACGCCGCGTCCGTTGTCACAGTCGAGGAGCACCAATTGTGTCGTTAAGGAGAAGAAATCAGCCTGTCCCCGGAAGAAATGGATCAAAAGGCTACCCAAAACCACGGTTACGACCGACCAGCGGCGAAACAAGGCGATAGAACGGAGGATGCAAACCCGTTCTTACCTGGAATAGCACAGGCTGCCAACCACCCTCGCAGGTACCCCACTCTAGCTCCGCCTGGGTACTGCTCTCGCCTACCTCCGCCGTCACCCCCGCCACGCACACGCCTCCAAAGCGATGTCCACTGTGGCCGGGTCGGGCAGAGACTCTTGTACCTCGGTGTCGGCAAATGATACGTGCAGGGATACGCTCCCGGATAGGTCCGTCATGCCCGAAAACTGGCCGGAAAACACCGCCCCGTACCGCTCCTCATCAGCATCCGTCAAGGAGGACGAGGTCGACGATGATGACGACAGAAGGGGTGAATCGAGGGGCAGCTCGGACAGGCCCGGCGAAAGCACCGTGCATCCCGCGGCGGACGGCGAGTGCGGGTCGGGGCCCTCAGCTCCGATGATGAAAATGTCTCCTTCTCCCCGGCTGGTGGTAGCGGTGGCCGTGGAAGATGAGCCCCACCCGCAGAGCTCGCCTGCCCCGTTCCCAGCCCCCGGACCCATGGTGAGGGTAGAGGTCCCGCGGAGGTGGAACCGCACGATGAGGACCACACCGCAGGCGAAGACGAGGTAGGTCAAGACCAGCAGGGAGATCACCAGGGCCGCCGGCATCACTTCCATCAGACTGGCTCGGACTGAGTCGTGAGCCTCACGTTCTTGGTGTCGATTTCGTCCTCGAGGACTGTTACGAGGACAGGATATGTTTCATTTTCGTCGAGACGGGCGAAGGACGACGGGGGGGGTTGAGAACATCGAGTCGCCGGTCGATCGCTGATTCAGGAATGCGAGTCATTGGGGTTGGATGGGGTTGGCACAACGTGTTCTTGTCTGGCTTGCTGCAATATTTCAAGAAACGGCACGGCTAAACACCCCACCGGTGGGGTAATTTCTTAACCACCCGGGTGGTTTAGGCTTAAACACCCCACCGGCTGTATCTCGCTCTACAAGACTCCAATCAGCTCAGGACTTCAATGGGTGTGCTGCTGCGTTGCAGGGCTATCATTGGACCCATCGTGAGGCCGAAACGGCACAGTTTTCGTTGTGCCACGGTTGGTGGGGCATATACCGCCGCTACCCCACTGGTGGGGTCGATAACGTTATTGACCCCACCAGCTGGATCTCCCTCTACAAGGCTCCAATCGACACACAACCACCTGTAGGAGTGTGTGGTCGATGCCCGCACAGCGCACAGCAGCGGGCAGCACCTGGGGCGCCGAACAGGTCAAGAAATCCCGCCGCACGACGCCAAACACCCGAAGTGGGTAGCGAACACTGCCTTCTATTCTCTTGCAGGCAGACTTCCCCACTGCCGTATGTAGTCCAATCGACACAAGACATGTACGAATGTATTGCTGCTTTGCAGGGCTATCGTGGGATCCATGGTGAGGTCGAACGCTGAAGGTGTGGTGGTGCCACGGCCGGTGGGGTAAACAACGCAATGCATAGTGTATGCCCCACCGGTGGGGTGGATAAGGCAAAACACCCCACCAGCGGTATCTCGCCGTACAAGACTCTAATCGAAACACAAGCGCCATGGTTAGAGCGTGCTGCTCATGCACACACCGCGTACATCACACAGTACACAGCACACAGCACACCGCACACAGCAGCTCTGCGCCACTGCACCACTGCAGCACAGCAGGCTAGACACACATCACAAGGGGGAGGGGGGGGACTGTACAAAAATCCCGCCGCTTGGCCGCATGGGTAAAAACCTGCGAACCTGCGGTCGCTGGGATCGTTTTCTGTGGGGCGATCAGTCCAGCGTATCAGCACCGGATCCGGGCCCATTCAATACGCCAGCGTATCTATTAGCGCATATCACCGGCAACATCCATGGCGAACTCTCAGCTTCAGGTGCTGGCAAAGGTCCGTGGGATGCTAGACTTTGTCCTCCACCCGTCTTCTCCTGACACGGGTGGCATACATACCTGCCGAAGATTAGACGCTGCAGAAGGTGACGGAGTGGATGTCCAAGCAGGAAGATCCTATTGACGACGAACTGCTGCCAGATGCATCCCAGGTGTGTGCTTAACGTCGGGTCCATGATTGATGCTCCAGGCGCAATGATTGACGAAGGTTTTTGTTTTTTTCACCAGACTGCAAACGGCAAACGGACTGCAAAAAAACCGCACTGCAAAACATCTGCACGACGTTGTTGTATGGAGATGGGGTAGCAGCCTCGTATCGGAAAGATTGAACTATGATCTGCTCGTAGCAGCATGGTTAATTCCATCTGGTAGGTAGATATTTTTTTGCTCTGTTGTGCCATTCGTGCCCCATACATATGTGTCGCTGGTTTCATGCGGGGAGTCGACAGGGTAAATGCAAGCATGGTAAACTTAAACGTACGCTCTCCGTTTCATAATTAATTCATCATCAGCTTCATTCTCGTAATGTCTCAACATTGACGATAAACTCGATAGTTTATGGCCGTAATGTATTCTCCTCGATTCCCGTCCAGACCGCAAAGGAGCTTCTGGCGAAGGGCCTGTTTAAGGACAAGTTCACCGCGGCTCTCCTTAACGGGATTGAACCCGACGATGGTGAGGGCTTGTGCACTCCGTTCGAGAGCGAGGGCAACGGCCACTGCTTGTTGAATTCGGTGGCGGCATTCTTTGCCAATGAGGGAGGTCGAAACGCGAACCTGGCATGTACTGCGATCACACGCTGGATGCCCAGGGACGATTGGTGGATGTTTTTTGGGCTACCGTCCAACAGCAAGAACAGATTGCAAGATTTGGGGGCTGCATACAGCTGGATACAACGGTGTTCACGAACAGGTGCACACAATACCCCCTTCGACAGGTTGCATGTCTCCACAGCAAATGTGGGACCGCTCGTTACGCTACGCTGCTCATGGTTGCCCTTTAAAATCCACGCTCGTCGTTTATGGTCGGGGTATTTGGTGCTGCAAGGAGAAGTATCAATGCGTCATGTAACTCGGGCTGATTGTTTGTCTGTAGGTACGTGTGCCCTCTTCTGTTCGTCGTGGGCGTCGACGACGAGAATCGCAGCTGCATTTTGGGGCAGGGCCTTCTGCGGTCTGAGTGTACGGAGACGTTCGAATGGATCCTGAACAGATATGAGGCCGCTGCCGGTGGGCGGAAGTCGAAGGTGACCCTCTTACGATGTTCACAACACTCATTCATGGCGTACATGTAGGACGAGGTCAGGATGATGTACAATAAAAAGCCGCTTCGCAATAGGAACAAATAGACGTCTATATTTGTTGAGGCATGTACTGCAGACGCAGAAGAGCTTGTCTAGTGGCTTTCGACATAACGGCGCCGTCCATGGCCTATCCCATCCGTTGACAAAGTACATTTACCCTTTTCCACAGGTGATCTTGACCGACGCTCATCTTGCAATGACGGCTGCAATAGCCTCTTGCTGGCCAGGGACGCTGCATTTGCACTGCTTGTGGCACGTCTTCACGAACGTCCTCAAGCACTGCTCGTCATCATTTGCTAACAATGACGACAAGACCGACATGATGCGTTGCTTCAGAAACGCAGCTCTTATGCAGCTCCCAGGTACGATGTCATTCACTCGTAGGTTGCCGCCACATGACGGCCCCGCGAGAATGCATTCGTCTATCCCACCCGTTCGCCCCACCACAACGAGCGGTAAACATAACCTTTGGCGTGTCTTGTGTCTACCACTGTCTTCGGTGGCAGGTGTTTGCAACACAAGTGGCCCGGTTGGAGCAACTTGTGGCCGGCAAGAAGTGCAAAGGATACATAGCGGACTTGATCAAGTGAGTAACTTCCCTCCGTACATTTCGAGGAAGCGCCGTAATGCTCTGGCTTGAGCCATCGATGCCGCGTCTCTTCACTCGATATTCACTAATTCACTCTGGTACCCGCGTCGTAAACCGTCGTAGGAACAAGACCAAGTGGGCGTTCTGCTACCGGCCCACTGTCCTCATGCTAGGCATGGTTGCTACTTAGCGCACGGAAGAGTTGTTCGGGGTGGCGAAACGCTCGGGCGTCGACAAAAAGCTATCTCTGTGCGCTCTTTGGGATCGCCTGCAACGTCTCAGCAAGATGAATGCCATAGAGACTGCGAGGTGAGGTTGTCTGTTGTTTTCGTCACCCATGGCTGCAGGTGGTATCCGCGTGCTTCGATTTATGGGATATTCCGATGTGCTCCACAACACGCGAATTTGTCTCTACCTGCAGCTACACAGACTGGTGGCGGATCGGCATTGTGTGCGGAATTCTCTCGCCGTTAAACATTATGTAACACTGCGTTTCATTCATGCCATGCATGCAGGTTAGCGACACCCCCCCTTGCCGCTGGCGTGGCCTTCCGGGATACCCACGTGAAGAATTTCTTCAGATCCGTGAAGCAGGAGCCCCTAGCCTGTGGTGCTAGCCAGTACTGCCAGCAAGTGAGTCGTGTTCTGGCGTATGGATCGTTGCCGCTGTTGAATTCGTGCGGTGGTGTGTCCGTGGTTTACCAAGCTTAAGCACAAGCAGACACCATCCAGTCGAACTGAAACCCCATCCAACACATCTTCGTACTGTCGAACCTCATTCTGTCGCAGGAGGTCAGAGCGCAGCTCGACGAAGCGCAGTGGTATGACGCCGAGTTGGTGAATTCAGGTCGTGAGGACGAGAATGGGGACCCGCTGCCTCTCCATGAGCACGACCTCGCCAAGATTCGCTCATTGCGCCTCAAGCTCAACATTCTTCAGGTCGCGCCACCTTATACCGATCTCGAGGGAGACCAGTTAGCCGGCGAAGCTGCGGTGGACAACACTATGTGGGCGCGTACGTCGCTGTCAGCCTTCTTGGATTTAATCGTGGATATACCTATCGAACTGGTCGTGGCCGTTCGATACAAGTGGACGGCGAACAGACCTGGCCACTCGTGGTGTTCGGACCTGACAACTTCCACTTATGTACCTGTTTACAGCTATTGCGGCGCGGCCTGCCGTGTAGGCGCTACTTTGCGGTGCTTGTCAACCTCATCGGGAGAACTGGCGAAAGCGACAATATGTCCTTCACCCATACCTTCAACGGCGCATGTGTCCACAACCGTTGGCGTCGAAGAGAAGATGGCGAAGATTCGCCGTGGAGCATATCATCGGTGCTGTCGTCGTCAGGCCACGGCGTAGGGTGGGACGGCCATGACGAAGGCAGCGACGAGAACTACTGGGACCGACATGCGACGAAGCGGTGGATGGCATACATCCTGCTGAACAGGGGCGCGCCGCGCAGGATAGAAGCGCTTCCGACAAGCGTCGAGTCTACGCCCATCTGATGGCGAAGAGCAAGGAGCTTGTAGGAGATGTAATGAGGTCCGTGCCCCTGCATCAAGCGCTGTCCGTCCAGGACAAGGTTGGGGACTTTCTCCGGTATCTTCTCAACTCGTCCGCGGGAGGCACAGGCGTCCAAAACCCTGGAGAAGCGTCCAACAAGGGGAGGCCGAAAAAGGACGGTGGAAGGCAACCTCTTCAGCATCGATCGGGGGCCAAAGAGGAACCCGGAAACCCGGAGGGGCAGCAAGGAAAGTCCCGTCAGACCAAGAGGATAAGGGACTTCAACAACGGGCGCCGGTCGACGAAGAGGAGTAAACACGCGGAGCAGAACGGCACTGGAATTTGATCCACACGATTTCCACGGTAGTGTCCTTTTCAGAGAGTTGGGGGGCATATTAGAATGTCCGTGTTCCGGGGGGTAACGAGATCGGCGTAACGAAAGAGGGTTCCTTGAATATACGAGACACCAAAAATCGGGGACAGCAGGGAGCCATGCCTTGGCTGCGGCTGGCTACAATCCGTCATGAACTACTTTTTTCGTGTGGCGAGACACAACCGAACGCTCATGACCGCAACTGGAGGTTCCAACGGGTTTAACCTGTGAGCGACAACCTTCCTGCTTGCGCTCCGTCTACTTTTGCATCGCTACTTGCAGCGCGGCGATGATGGACGTATGTACGTATCTAGTATGCATAGCGGCTTCAGTACACTAAGAATATATCACGTCGCCACACATAAAAGAGAGCGCCGACTAACGGGCATGGTGTTTCCAATGCATGGTGCATGCAAGGAACAGCAACAATATACGGAACGGATACGAAATGCATACATAGTCTACATGTGTATACCTCAAACAACTGCTGTGGATATTCTACTGTACATAATTGAGGAAGGCAAGATTTCCCTGTGCGGAGGGATTTGTTGACTTGTTCCCCCCCGCGTCTGCTGCAGTGGTGCAGTGGCGCAGAGCTGCTGTGTGCGGTGTGCTGTGTGCTGTGTACTGTGTGATGTACGCGGTGTGTGCATGAGCAGCACGCTCTAACCATGGCGCTTGTGTTTCGATTAGAGTCTTGTACGGCGAGATACCGCTGGTGGGGTGTTTTGCCTTATCCACCCCACCGGTGGGGCATACACTATGCATTGCGTTGTTTACCCCACCGGCCGTGGCACCACCACACCTTCAGCGTTCGACCTCACCATGGATCCCACGATAGCCCTGCAAAGCAGCAATACATTCGTACATGTCTTGTGTCGATTGGACTACATACGGCAGTGGGGAAGTCTGCCTGCAAGAGAATAGAAGGCAGTGTTCGCTACCCACTTCGGGTGTTTGGCGTCGTGCGGCGGGATTTCTTGACCTGTTCGGCGCCCCAGGTGCTGCCCGCTGCTGTGCGCTGTGCGTGCATCGACCACACACTCCTACAGGTGGTTGTGTGTCGATTGGAGCCTTGTAGAGGGAGATCCAGCTGGTGGGGTCAATAACGTTATCGACCCCACCAGTGGGGTAGCGGCGGTATATGCCCCACCAACCGTGGCACAACGAAAACTGTGCCGTTTCGGCCTCACGATGGGTCCAATGATAGCCCTGCAACGCAGCAGCACACCCGTTGAAGTCCTGAGCTGATTGGAGTCTTGTAGAGCGAGATACAGCCGGTGGGGTGTTTAAGCCTTAACCACCCCACCGGTGGGGTGGTTAAGAAATTACCCCACCGGTGGGGTGGTTAAGAAATTACCCCACCGGTGGGGTGTTTAGCCGTGCCGTTCAAGAAAACATTAACATTGCATATGTAGACACTCTATGGATCGTGTGTAGTCAATTAATTGGTTACTACGCACCCGTCGTGGCGATCGCCTAGTTGTGAAACTAGAAAAAAGCTGTTGCTCGTCGGTTGTGTTCCACTTCATCTCGGGAATGAACAGTGCGATTCTGCGGCGGAAAGCGATAACTCGTGAGAACGAATATTCACGGTCGGGGAGCAGGGAGTAATCAGCCCTTGATGCCTCGTCGTCGAGAGGTGAGATAAAACATACCATGGTACTCCGTAAGTGCTTGTAGAATATTTTCTTCTGCTACTTTATAAAATACCGCTATGCCCGGAAGAATCGTGTGCCCTGTCGACTGCCGCCAGTCAAGATTGGACGAAAACTGACACCTTCCCACCCGACCAGAACGAGTTCATTTGTTCCGCGGCGATAAATGAATTGGTTGCGCGGCCACCACACGAACAGGATTCCCTGCTCACACTTTGCCACCAGTAGTAACAGTGAAAAAGTACCGCTTCAGATTCAACAGATTGTGATAACTTAACTCACCCTGCATGAGCAGCCTGGGTCCCGGTGTTTGTCGGCCGTACTCGGCGTACGTATCGGGTATTGTTTGTGTAGTGTATTAACTTCAGACGGTGAGGCAACGCCCGTACCCAGGGCGCTGTCGTGCTCAGAAAGGAGGAGTGGCAGCAGGGCTGCTGCACACAACAAAAGGGGGCCCCGGTGCATCATCACCGTACCCCTACCTAAAAGGTTCTACACCATCTGCGTCACACTTGTACGTACGGCTAACATATCCAAACCATGTCCGTAGACCCACGAACACCCTCCCTGGTTCTTCACGCAAGTGACTTACCATCAGTGGGGCAAAAACACCCCGGATACATCAATAAAATGCCAATACGGTGGTCGAGGGGAAACCCGGCGCCCGGGCAAAACCCCTCGAAAATAAATCCCATCCAACACAAACCATTGCTATCACGGCGGATCACAACGGCCGCACTTATCGGGAAGGCCGAGGCGAAGACAAGAATGCGAGGCAAGCCTCCTACGCCTGCCATTGGGACACAGCCCGCGACAGTAATGCATCTTTCCCCGCATGGTATACATGACCTTCCCCAAGCGCTAGAAAATCCTACAGAAGCTCCGGCAAATTCATCAGCTTTTTCCGGTGGTACTGCAGGTTGCTCTTGCTAAGAGCCTTGGTGAGCATGTCTGCATGTTGCTCCGACGTCGACACAAACTTGATCGAGATGTCACCCGACCTAAACAATCCACGAATGAAGTGGTACCGCACGTCGATGTGCTTGCTACGCGCTGAGCTAAGGGGGTTCTGCACCAAAGCCATGGCCCCCTGATTGTCCTCAAGGACCTGAATGCTACCGCCGCTGGTCCCTGGGGCAATAAACGAAAGCACTGCACGCACAAACAAAGCTTCTTTCACACCCTCTCCGGCAGCAATGTACTCTGCCTCCGTAGACGACAAAGATACGACAGGTTGCGTCTTGCTACCGTGGCTGATGACGGTTCCTCCAACCGTTGTTGCCAGCCCTGACACCGAACGTCTATCCTCAGCGTCGGCGTAGCTAGCGTCCACGTACATCGCCAGCCCCAGCCCCGATCCCCGTTTTTAGGTGATCCCGAGGTCCCTCGTCTCTTTGAGGTAGGCGAGGATCTTCCGTATCGCCTTCCAGTGCCTCTCGGCAGGGGCATGGGCGTGGCGCGCTACCGCACGCACAGCGAACGAGATGTCCGGGCGCGAGAACGTCGACACCCACATCATGCTGCCGATGGCCTCCCTCACCGGCCACTCCCCTCCACTTTCGTCATCTCGCTTCGGCCCTAGGTCAGCACCAGGGGAAGCAGGGATGGGGGAGGTCGATTGCACATCAAAGCGATTCACGATGCTGTCAATGTACGCGGTTTGGGAGATTCTAAGGGTCCCAGCCTCTAGGTCTCTCTCAACGGCACACCCGTCGAACCACACACACTCTCCAAGGTCTTTGGTGGGGAATGCCTTGTTGAGGGAAGCGAGCAACTCCTTGCAATCATCATCAGACCCAGCCACCAAAATGTCATCCACATAAATCACGATAATCATCACCACGACATCGTCTTTCATCTTGCGGAAGACGCACGGGTCCGCCTTGCACTGCTCGAACCCGTTTTCTACAAGCGTGTCGGCAGCGTGGTACCCCCACTGCCTGCCGCTCTTCTTCAAGCCGTAAATAGCACGCTCAGCCTTCACAACTTTGTGGGATTTTTCCCCGCACCCCGCGGGGAGCCTCAAGAACACATCCTCGTCTAACTTAGCGTGTGTAAACGCCTCCTTGACATCCCAGTGGTTGAGTTTCAATGATTTCTCCTTGGCTACCGCAAGCATCAGTTTAATGGATGCGGATGATGGGCAAGGGGAGGATGAGTAGAAGTCCACATTCGGAATTTGCGAAAAATCCCTAGCGACCAGACGCGCTTTGAACTTCCCGATTTTCCCCTCCTTGTTCGTCTTCCAAGTAAAACGCCACTTAGAACTCACAGGTCTACGCCTCTCTGGCGTACCGTCTACGAATGAAAACGTTCCCGTGTCCAAGTGCCCATCGAACTCTTCCCTCATGGCCTGTTCCCACCCCTCTCTGTACACAGACTCTTGGCAACGCCGGCTACGGTCATGGGGGGGGGATTCAACGTCACTCGGGCGCTTGCCAATGGGGGATTCTGTACTCAGCTCGGTCGACGCCAGGGCCCTCACGAAGGCGTCTGGAGAGTTGAGCACGAGGTCCTCCGCTCCCAGCAGGAAGTCCTCTGCCTCTTGGCGCGCGATGTTGGCCTCCTCCGCGCGCTCGCACAGCAGCGCTTGCACCGCCCTCGCCTCTAGCCCTTCCACCACGTCGACCACACACGCGAGCATCCGGTGGGTGTACTCCTCCGTGCTGGTGATGGGCAGGGTGGGCAGCCCGGCCGCCGATGCACGGCGGGCGAGCAGACCTTCGGCACTCGTTGACGACTCGTACCTCGTGTTCCGGCGAGGGTTCTCCCTGAGTCGGCGGCTGGTGAGTTCGGCCGGCTCGCCAAAGCGGGCGAGCCTCCGTTCCTCGGGCCCGCGGAGCGCCGGAATATCCGTGTCGCTGCCGCTGTCGCTGCCGCCACCGCTGCTGCTGCTGCTGCTGCTGCTGCGGCGGCGGCCGTCCTCGCCGCCGCCCACATCGGCCATCTCGGTCGACGTGGTAGATGGGGCGACGCTCGCGCCCTCCCTGCTCGAGGGGGCGCCATCGCCAGCGTCGCCCGCGCCCGACTCCTGGGGCGCGGCCGGCGGCGCCGCCGGCGCATCGCGCGCGGGCGGCTCCGCGGGCCCCGGGTTTGCCGTCGTGTCAAGGTGGAAACCTCCATCCTCAGGTTCTCCCTCCGCCCTCCCTCCACCGTGGCATGACGCGCCCCCCCCGTCCTCGTGCTCCCCAGTCGTGAGCTCCTCGTCCTCCTCTGCAATGAGAGGCAGCGGCTGGGGGTGCGCGGTCGGGGCGGCGGGCACAGATTGCCAGGTGAAGTTGCGAGTGGTGATCGCTTGGCGTTTTTCGTTCAGGATGCGCACGCAATCACGGTTTGTGTTGATTCCAAGGCCGAGGTAAAAACACTTTTTTGCGTTCGGCTCTGACTTGTGCGTGCGCTTGACCTTGTATACGGCGGGTTTCAGGAACGGGTACGTCGCCTCTGGGGGAGGTGGGTGCCCGTGCCACATTTCGTACGGCGATTTCTTGTCCGGGTTGGATGTGGTGGAGGTGCAGTTCAGGGCGTTGCATGCCCAAGCTGTGGCTTCGGCCCAAAGGGAGGGGTAGCTTGGTGCTTCGGGGTAAAGAATCGGCGCTTGTATGCGGGCGGCTAGTGCTGCATCCTTTATCAGTCCCAGTGCTCTCTCAGCTACACCGTTGTATTCTGGGCTGTATGCGGGGGTGAACTCCTGCTTGATGCAATACTTGCGGCACAGCTTTCCGAACTCTCCCTCGAAAAACTCTCCTCCGTTGTCAGACCGCACGACCATGACCTCGGATGGGGCTCCGTCTGCCCTGTTTTCCGCTAGGTATCTCCCGAATGCCTCTGCAGCGTCTGACTTGTTTTTCAAGAAGTAGACGCGGTTCCACCTCGTGCAGTCATCCCTTACAATGAGCGTGTACCACTTCCCCCCCAAGCTCTGCACCCTTGCCTTCCCACTCAAATCCACGAAAACTCTCTGCAGTTTCTTAACTGCTCGGGTTGACGTCCTGTTGGGGATGGGCTTGGATAGCCCCTTTGCCGTCGAGCACCCCATGCACTCCCGGAGCTGGCCCACCAGCGTCACCCCTTGCTGCTTCGCCGTGTTCTTCAGCAGCACCTCGTGGGAGTGGCCGTGCGCGCAGTGGAAGTCGTTGATGTCAACGGGGGTGCGGTTCGCTTTCGCGTTACCAGGAGCAATTATGGCACAGGCTAGTTCCCTACCCGACTCTATGCGGTGACCAGTCTGAACGAACAGGTCCCCCCATAGAGGGAAGTACACCGACTCCCCCCAACCAACGAACACCTCCAACTCGTGCTCGTCTGCGGCTAAGCGGCCCTTGGTTTGTTTCAAGAGGGCTGCGAGGGACACGAGGTTGTAGTTGAGCTCCGGCACATGAGCGACCCGTTTCAACAACAGGTCTGTGGTCCCAACGCGAGAACCGATGGTTACCCTCACGTCGCCATACCCTACGATGGCGAAGGCTTGCTTCCCTGCGGCGACACTCAAACGTCGATCGCACTCATGGTAGTTTTCGAACGCGTTAGCGCTCGGGAACATGTGGTTGGTTGCGCCGGTATCGGCCACAAACCTTTCCTGCTTGGCCTGCTCTACACCCCCTCGATCAACGACTCTGTTCCACTCGCCTGTGAAGTCACGGACCACTAGCGCCTCCTCTGCCACGTCCAGTGCGGTGGCGTCCAAGACCGGCAGCTCCACCGCGAGCACCGCCTGCTCGGACGAGCACGTGCTCTTGTCGTGTCCGTAGCCCAGGCACTTCTCGCATCGCAGGGGCTCGGGCTTGGTACAGGCGGCCGCCTGGTGACCCTTCTCTCCGCACCGGAAGCAGCGGCCGTGCATGCTACTTGCACCGCCGCCGCCGCCTCCGCCGCTGTTGCCACCAACACCGCCCCCACCGCCCTTGCTGCCACCCCCTTTCCCCTTCTGGCCGCCACCAACGCCGCCGCCACCCTTGTTGCGGCCGCCGCTGCTGCGGCCGGGCGCTCCACCCCTGCTGTTACCGTCGCTCGCGAGGAAAGCATGCTCCGCCTTCCGCTGGCCCTTCGGGGCCTTCCTCCCCTCCGGGAGGCTCGCGTGCACCGTGCTTACGATCCTGACGATCTCGCCCCTGTCCAGCTTTGTCGCCGTCTCCAACAGGAACTTCGCTTGTTGGTACTCGGGTGGAAGCGAGTCGACGAAGTGTGCGAGGACAAATGGTGTGTCAGCGTTGAGCCCCTTTTCGCGTAGGCGCATGTATATCTGCTCGAGCTTGCTTAGGTGCTCGATTGGATTGCTGCTGCTGTGTGCCGGGATCGAGAAGCGGAACATCTCTTTCATCAGGGCTTGTTTGGATCCCTGCGACTCGGGGTCGTAAACTTTTTCAAGCTCCGTGAGGACCCCCTTCGCCGTCACACAACTACTGACGACCGCTTTGTCGGTTTCTTTCACCACGGCGGTAGTGATGAAGTGGAACGCGGCGAGCCCACGTGCGACCTCGCTCCTAGTGTAGCGCAAGTCGTTGTATAGTGTAGACGTGGGCATGTTCGGGTCGCCCACGGGGGCATGTCTCTCAGTACTCCCGATAAATTGACCGTCTAGTTCCACGGTCTTAGTGGCCTGGATGAAAGCTTTTCGCCACGTGCTAAATCCGATGCTGCGGCCCCCCTCAAGGCGAGGGGCCACCACGTTCACTTTCTTCGAGTGATTGAGGCTATCGATGTAATCACCGTTACCACGAGTTGCGGGTATCTCACCTGGGGGATTTAACCCCCTCGCTTCCCCGCGGTCAGCTCCTACGCCAGGCCCCACTCTCGCTGGAACCCCAGGACTCGCTCCCGGTATGTTGTCCCAGCGGCTTTCCCGCGGGTGATTTGGCCCATCACGGGCCGCTTCCCGGGAAAATGCCCCGCCGCCCTCTGACGGCAAGGACTCTCTCTGGCTTGGGACGGCAGCACCGCCGCCCCTACTGGCATCGCCCGCCACGGCGTCGCCAGGCTCCTTCCTCTTCAGCTCGATCACAATGCTCATCAGCTGCGATAACTGGCCCTCCAGCCTCGCAATCGCCGGGTCCTCGGCGTGTTGCTGTTGCATGGCTGAGGTCTCTTCCCCCAGCCCTTCGACCGAACCGCTGTCCGACACAGCCATCTCCCGATGCGGCTATCCCTCGAGGGACAAAGAACTCTAGAGTGTTTGTCGGCCGTACTCGGCGTACTTATCGGGTATTGTTTGTGTAGTGTATTAACTTCAGACGGTAAGGCAACGCCCGTACCCAGGGCGCTGTCGTGCTCAGAAAGGAGGAGTGGCAGCAGGGCTGCTGCACACAACAAAAGGGGGCCTCGGTGCATCATCACCGTACCCCTACCTAAAAGGTTCTACACCATCTGCGTCACACTTGTACGTACGGCTAACATATCCAAACCATGTCCGTAGACCCACGAACACCCGGCAACCGTTGGATGAAACGCACGGAGTTTTCCCTTAGTCGTCGTGTAGCGCCGATCAGCCGCGGTGCCTCCTCGAGGTCGACCGTTGGCGTCTGGTTGATGGATAGCGAGGTCAAAGGCGGCCGCTCCCCTCCTTTGTTCACCGCCACCACCGCCGGCACGGGCGTTGCGTTCCTGAGGGACGCCTCCCTGCCCCCACCAAAGCCGACTAAGCCCATCCGCCTTGAGGTGCGCTTGTGACCCGCTGTATCGTTTCCAGCAGTGACACCCCCATCCACGATCGCGGCAGCGGCGCAAGATTCGTCACCACCCGGCTCCTCAACAATGCTGCCGCCAATGCCATAGTTGGAGTTGCTGCTCAACGTACACGTAGACACACGTGATGGTGCCGCCTGGTCATGCGCGTTCTGCAGCATGCCGAACATGGAGGGCATCCTGTGGATTTTGGGTTGGGAGTTCGGCGGTGTCGTGTAGGTGTCACGCCCCCCTTTCCTCGGCGTCAACGAATCCATGTTATTATGCGGCTGTTTGTGCCGCCGCGGCCGCCGCTGTGGACCCTGCTGCTCCTCATTCATGCCTCGGTTTGTTCAGCCTGAATAAGGACGTCAAGGGACCCGTCGAGCTTCTTGGCTTGTGGGGGAAGTGCGGCCCTGCACTCAAGACCGGCATGTTCGAGACACGCGTGTCGTGTTCATGATCGACTAACTCATTGCTGGTATTTACTTCGAGGACAGCAGACGCTGGCGCGGTCTCCGCTAACGGTGACAACTCTTTCGTTGTTGGTGGCCAATCCACCTCATTCTTGTCCTCTCCCTTCTCCTTCCGTGTGCTGCAGCCATCAACACCCTCGCCATTCCAGCTGCTATTCTCCTCGCCCGCCTCGTCCTCGTCGATGACAGCTAGAATGGTGCAGTCGTCGTGTTGCTGTGCCTTACTATCAACAACCGGTTGGGCCTGGTGTCGCTGTTGTGGCTGCTGCGGGAAAGTGTCAGAGCCTGCTCGTGGATGTGGATCGCTGCGGGTCGTGTCTGTATCGCGGATGAAATGACCATCCCGACCTAACCACGTTTTTGGTGCGCTCGCCACTATCATCGCCGACACTTGTTCCGGTGACGGACTAGTAGATGCCGGTTGTCGTCCATTGTCCATTGCCCTCCTCCTCACCTTGCGATTGGTCTCCTGCTGTGTTACTTGACCGCTTCGTAGAATTGGGGGTGAGAGTACAGCAAAAGTGTCTTGGTGTATGATACGTGCGTTATGTGTCCAGTTCGTTCCATGATGCGCGGAGAAATCGAAATTCATCCAAAGAATCAATTTTCTCCCTGTGGGCACCGACAAGTTACACGTCATTTCTCTTCTCAACATGCGTATGCACTCTGTAAGTTGAGAGGAGCCTCCACCAGTACACCATATGGCTTGAGAGCGTCTCTCGGTCGATGTGTGCGTCGGGAGTGTATGGATGGGTGTGGGGCGGCATTAGACACGCAACACAGCAGTGGTGATGCTATTATAGGACACAGCAGCTCTCTTCGCAAATAAAACCCCCGACAGCAGATGAAGGAGTGGAGAGAGAGGAAGAAAATTAATGTTTGGTTTGCCCGCATTTATTTGTCGGCGAGCGGGGGTGGTGGTTTGAGTCAATCAAGTCCCTGCTCCAGTACGCCATGGTATGGCTTAATGCGTCTATCACTCTCTGTGTCGTCGACAATTTATCGATGGGTGTGGGTGAAAGATACACCACACAGCAGTCAGTGCGGTGATGCGTGGGCACATCTCCTACCACTCCTACCCAAAAAAACACCAATGCATACGATATTACTACAGCAGTATGGACCAGACGCCAACTGTACATAATACGGTCCATGCACAACAATTTTTCCATTCACGTTTTGTGCGATATCGTACTATTAAAGAAAAAAAAATGAAACGCGAAACAACGATATTCATTCGTGACCGCCTCGTCGAGCTACGTCGATAGCTGCAGAGTTTTTTTCATTTTGGGAAAAATGTAGCGTTCAGAAGGAAAGCGTTGTTTGTGGAAGGCGTTTGTTGAATTCGAAAGAAAGCAGGGGACGGGTGCTGAGCGTCCCCTGCGTGCAAAAATCTTCAGTCTTCTTGTGCACCCGCGTCTCGGGGAAGAGAACGCTAGTGCAGTCAAACAACTAGTTGAGGAAGCAAGAGGAAGGACCGTGGAAGTTAGGGCCTTGATCGATTTTGCCCATGGGCCCATCAGTGCAAAATGCGGTCCAGGCAAGAATAGCAGCAGACGCAGCCGCGGCCGAAGCCGCACCCGCGTATGACGGCGCCGCAGCCAACGCCGCTGCACCCAACGCTGCCGCCGCAGACGCTGCCGCCGCTGTGAACGCTGCCGCAGCCGTTGTCGCAGCCGCCGACGCAGCCGCAGCTGCAGCCGCTCCCCCGGCAGCCGAGTACAACGGCGGCGACGCCCCCCCTGCAAACAACGGACCAGAGGAGGGTGCCGGCGCGAACCCACTCGGCGGTATCCAGGCCATGCTCACCCAGTTCATGAACGCTCACCAAGCTCAAATGGCGGCTCTACATCAACAGGTGGCGCAGCAGGGACAGATCCTGCAGCAGCAGCAGCAGCAGCAGCAGCAGCAGCAGCAGCCACAACAGCAGCAGCAGCCACAGCAGCAGCAGCAACAACCCGCCGGCGGCATTCTTCCTCCCGCCAACGCACCGGTGGTGGCCGCTAGCGCCGCGCCGCCCGCCCCGGCGACCGCGGGGTCGAAGATGACGGAGAAGCTGAGGGCTGAGGACTGGAAAGCGACGGGCCCCCTGTGGCTCCTCGCGCGGGGCGGATTCGACACTCGCGCCCCGGTCGACGTGCCCTTCGTTAAAATGGTCGCCGGTGAATACTCACACATCACAGAGCAGGGAGGGAAACAGATGTGTAGCCTGACGGACATAAAAATCGAGCACTGTTTCCCGCCCAAGTCCGCCAACGCCGCCCTCGCTGCCATGCCCGTGACGGTCCACTTCGACACCTTCATCACCGTGCTGTTCAAAACGATCGAGTACGGCATGGACACGGCCGAGGAGAATGCCAAGCTTCGCGTCGCGGCCTGGAGGGCGGAGTTCGCATCGATTACAAGGAAGCTGGCTACGTACCTCACCCTCCACTACACAGGCCTTCAGCCCCATGAAAACCGGGTCCGCAACGCCCTCCTGGATGCCATCAACCGCGGCTTGGAAGACGGTTTCCGCATTCTACACAAGATGGCATATGACCTACGCCGGACGCACCAGGACGGCCCCCCCACCGCGGACGCCACGGATGCCGTCCCATTTCCGCGATTCAAGCTCCTTAAGACCTTGCTCGAGGAAGATCACACCCAGAGTCTCGCGGAAAAGGCAGCCCAATGGCCTCTCCCCACCGTGGCCGCCGCCCTCGCCCCCGCCACGCGTGCAAAGCGGAAGAGCGGAACGGCCGGGGCCAAGACAGCGACAACCAAGCGGCAGCGGACCACGACCACGACCCCGACGTGCCCCCCCGGTTTTTGCAAGGGATGGTGGTTCAGCCGCCAGTGCCGCACTTCAGACTGCCAACTCCACCACGTACACGCCGGTCCCGCCCCCGCCACCTCCGCCGCTTCCCCACCCCCGCAGGTCCCGCCACCCCCGCAGGCCCCGCCGCAGCAGGCGGCGGCGCCGCAGCCGCTACCATCGCAGCAGCAGCAGCAGCAGCAGCAGCAGCTCCGCCAGCCCAGCGTGGGCAACTTCAGCATGACGGTCAACGGCGGCAGGGGCGGTGGAGGAGGGAACCAGGGGCGCGGCGCCGGAGGGAGGGGCGGTGGGGGGAGGGGAGGTTTCTGACAGGTTGGGCTCTGCCATACGGCAGGGCCGACAGTAGGTGCGGGAGGGGAGTCAGGACACGCTGGTACCTGGTTCGCCGACGTCGCCAGGTCCGTGGGGCCTCGGGACGCGCCCACGCCGGGGTCGGTTTCGCCGGCCCTGTTTCACGGTGAGCAACTCATGTTGAGCAATAGCGGTCGCGCAGCAAGGTATAGGTGGACCAACCACACGCACCCATCTGGTAGCTCCACAAACCTCGACGTAGCCGAATCTCGCCCCACCTGTACGATCGGATAGTAGGTTGTCCCCACACTCCAGGGCCAGCACCCTCGAAATGTCGACACAACCACCGTTTCCTACACGAATTGACGAGATCCCGCCACGAACACGCGAAGCGGACCAACGAGTATCACCGCTTACCACAAAGATAGACACGTCATGTCACCTGTCTCCCACACAAGCCGCAGATGTAGCTGTGTCGGACACAGGGAGACTGTCGTCTCTCCCACAACGCGTAGAAGTCGGCGTTTTGGACACGAGGCTCGCCTCGCCTCTCACACGCCCCCCGGGGTATTCAGTGTCAGACGCGCGGCAGCCAACGTCTCCAACGTCGCTAGCAGCCTTGAACGCGTCAGCGGCGATGCATCGCCCGTCTCGCACACAGCCCCACGAGGCACGCGTACCAGACGAGGCACGATCGACGCTTCTCACTTCGGTCACCGCGCCTGGCGCGTCAGACACGACCTGTCCTCGAAGTCCCACCCTACCAGAAAAGGTCCAAGGGTCGGCAGTACGACGGCAACCGTCTCTCACGCACCACGCACACTTCACCCATACACAGCAGCTCCAGCGCAATACACAACTCACGTTGAGCAGCAGCGGTCGCGCAGCAAGGTATAGGTGGACCAACCACACGCACCCGTCTGATAGCTCCACCAACCTCGACGTAGCCGAATCTCGCCCACTTGTACGATCGGATAGTAGGTTGTCCCCACACTCCAGGCCCAGCGCCCTCGAAATGTCGACACAACCACCGTTTCCTACACGAATTGACGAGATCCCGCCACGAACACGCGAAGCAGGCCGACAGGCCTCACCGCTGACCAGAATGGTAGACATGTCATGTCACCTGTCTCCCACACAAGCCGCAGATGTAGCTGTGTCGGACACAGGGAGACTGTCGTCTCTCCCACAACCCGTAGAAGTCGGCGATTCGGACACGAGGCTCGCCTCGCCTCTCACACGCCCCCCGGGGTATTCAGTGTCAGACGCGCGGCAGCCAACGTCTCCACCGCCGCCAGCAGCCTTGAACGCGTCAGCGGCGGCGAAACACCCGTCTCGCACACAGCCCCACGAGGCACGTGTACCAGACGAGGCACGATCGACGCTTCTCACTTCGGTCACCGCGCCTGGCGCGTCAGACACGTGTCCTCGAAGTTCCACCCTGCCAGCAAAGGTCCAAGGGTCGGCACTACGACGACAACCGTCTCTCACGCACCACGCACACTTTACCCCCACGCAGCAGCTCCAGCGCAATATACAACCTCCTGTAGGACTGCACTCGACCTACAGCACGGAACAACGAGTCTTGCCTCATCGTAGCCCTCCCCACGTCGGGTCATCATCGATTCCCAATGGCCAAGGGCGCAGTGAAACACAGCGAAAACACGTGGCGAGGTGGCACGAGGACAGAGCAACACTCGGAAAAACAAACCTCGAACAACCAGAGAGAGAACAAATTATGTATCAACTAGCAGAGGTTTGCACAGAAATGATGCGAGACAACCGTGGTTTGGTAGGGAAGGTAGCACGGTCGCTCGGCGGAACCTTGGTCACACCACCGGTAGACCCGAACCACGTCAGACAATATTTTGGGGACCTAAAAGGTTTTCCACAGATCGAAGAACTGATGACAATCGTTACTGGAGGGGTACCAGTGAGTGCCCCTCCGTCTAAAGCGGACCTTGCAAGCGCACTGAACTACGGAAACCACCGGTCGGCTGACGAGCACCTACCACTCATTTGGAAGAAACTCGCAGAGGATGTACGAAGAGAGAGATGCCTCGTTATTCAAAAATCGGCGGCGTATGAAATCCCAAACCTCCGCGTGTCGCCGCTGGGAGCGGTCGTTACCCACGAGGTTAGGATAATCAACGACTTGTCTTTCGACGCTGACAACAAAGGAGAAAAAGGAGGTCTTAACGCTGACACAGACTTCGACAGTGTACCCCCTAGCCTCTGCGCCGAAGCCCTGCCAAAATTCCTGTCGGAGCTAGTTAGCCTTCGAGCCAAAAACCCGAAGCTCCGCATCCTCATGTCAACGACGGACGTCAACGACGCCTATCGCAACGTTCGAGTAGAACCTGAGCAAGCACACAACTTCAGCTACGTAGTCGACGACCTCGTCGTCATCGATTTCCGCCTGACTTTCGGTTGGACCGGCTCGCCGGGACATTTCGGAGTTATGGCGTCCGCGGCTGAACACTCGCACTGCAATACCAATCTCGAGAGCGTATAGTTGCTGCCCGAAGGAATAAACATGATGAAGCACGTAAAAATCGTCGAACCGTGGGAGGAAGGCGACCCTACGCCCGTGCCGGATGACGCCACAGTTCACGCCACAAAAGGAGGCGATCGGTCGAGCAATTTCATGTCGGTCGTTTACGTAGATGATCACGGCCTCCTCAGAACCCAGCAATCGGCCGACGACTTGTCAGCGCTGACCGTGTCCGCGTCTTTAGCATCAGACTACGTTCGCTTGTTCGGCCCGGGAGAACCGGGGGAGACTCCTATACTCGCGCCGAAGAAGAGTTCGAACTGGGACACGCAGCTTGAATTCTTAGGGTTCGTCATCGACTCGCACGAGCTAAAAATCTCTTTGACGACGAAGAAAGCAGAGGCGTTAAAAACAGCCTTAGAAATCGACTGGCCGCGCCACAAGCGTGAAGCGACAGCGCAAGAAGTGTTTAGCATAGCCGGGAAGCTGTGGAACCTCACGTACGTGGTTCGGGCCGGAAAGTACTTCGTCTGGAGGTTGTTGAGACTCACAGGACTCCACAGGAAACACACGAGAAACTGTAGCCACGTTGTAGAACTAGGGAGAGAGTTCCACGACGACCTGGATTTTTTCAGGTGGGCAATCGAACACGAATTGCTCACAGCTGGAGAGTCGCTGAACGCCCCGTGCTACGGTGTCGTAAAACGCCTGCCAAAACGACGTTATCTATCAGACGCTAGTTTCGACGCCATGGGCGGCTTCTGTCCAGAGAAAAGGGTGTATTGGAGATACGACTTGCCCTTGGGCTTCGCAACCGAATTGAAACAAAAGGCCGCGCGTCGGGAGACCTGCAGCGTCACGATCAATCTACTCGAACTCGTGGGCATGGTAATGACCGCCTGGGTAATGCACAGTCTCGTAGGGGATCGCCCGAAAAATAACAACGACCCTGTCTTGATGCGCGGTGACAACATGGCGGCCGTCACATGGTCAAACCGGTGCGGCGGGGCCAGAGACAAACGCGCGTGTTTGATGATGAGAATGCTAGGACGACTCGAGATTTCGGGAGAATGGAGTTACGAGGTAAAACACATCCCGGGCGTACAAAACACGCTCGCGGACGGGATTTCTCGATGGCCGAGGTCGGAACTAGCCGATAGGGTCCGAAGATTCACCGACACAAACGATTGGCGTGAGATACCACTCGGTTCACGCGGAGAAAAAGTGTGTTCCTTCGTGCTGCAGAAAAAGAACCTACAACCTCGCATGATCGAACGTTATGGAATCTCATGATGACACCTCACTAAAAATCATCGACAAAACAACCCCCGTGACCTCCAACGTTATCCTCGAACCCTCCGCTTACGGACGCTTCAGGAACAGGGCAGGAAGGAGGGGGGATGAGCACGGAAGTCGCGCGGTTGGTGGATACTTTAGTGAGCGCGTCGATCGGGGGAAGCACGCACAAGGTGTATGCCGCGAAGTGGAAGACATGGTTGGATTTTATGAAACACAAGGGAAAAGAACCGTGGTTGAACTCGATGGACGAGCCCGAGATCATCGCGCTCCTCCTCGAATTTATGACGTGTCGCTTGTTTTCGTTCAACAACCAGCAGTCCACAGTTGTTCGGGGATACCTCGCGGCTATCAAGTTTTACCACAAGATATGTACGGGGTGGGAGCCTCCCACGTCGCACTGTATGATTACGGCGGCAGGGAAAGGGATTGATCGCATTCGAGGGATGACGGGCAAGCAAGCGCAAGTGAGGCTGCCCCTCACGTGGTCGATGTTGTCGCAAGGCTACCATACGGTTGCGAGCGCTCCAGATGGGGGAAAAGTTTTCTGGCTAGGACTGACGCTGTCGTATTTTCTCTTGTGCCGAGCTTCAGAATTGTTCGCGTACGCGAACGGCCTCGTCCATCCAGATTTCTGTTTGACGCGTGACTGCTTGAGGTTTTTTCAAGGAGACATTCAAGTGGAGACTGAAGATAGAGCGCGCGCGGATTCAGTCAGGATTCATTTCGTGGCGTCAAAAGCAGATCAGAATCGAGAGGGATGCACGATCACACGCACCCGCAGCCCGAGATCGGAGGAATCTGGTAGGGCGCCTTTCGGAGCCTTTGAAGCGATCGTGGAGCTCCTGAACGTACACCCGAGCCTTCCCGGACGTGCCCCTTTGATGACGAGGATGGGTGCATACGGTGGAAGGTGGTTACTCGCGTGGAAGCTGTAGTCGCGCTGAGGAGGATGGTTGCTTGTGCAGGGAAGGATCCGGCACAGTACGCATTGCACTCGGGTCGCATTGGTGGCGCCACGCAATTAGCCACGCAAGGCGTGTCGGACTTGCAGATTCAGTGGGCTGGGCGTTGGAAGTCGCGAGCGTTCATGGTGTACGTAAGGGAAGCGGGAGAAGGAGCAGAAGCGGTTTCCGTGGGACTTACAGGAGGAAGATGAGAGTAAAACAGTACACTCAGCCTGCACAATGGCGTGGTTTTCAGATAGCTTGGAAGAGGCTATTCTCGTACCGGATTGGCTGAGTCGTGAATTCGAGTATCGTATAGGGACATCGTAGGGGCAGGACCCACAAGAGTGGAGGTACGGTTCGTCTACATGTGATCTATATTGTCTCGGGTTTTCATCATTTTTCACGTAGAAGATTAGAAAAATAATGCCAGAATTCTTGAGCCTATAACAAAATGTAGCGTTCAGAAGGAAAGCGTTGTTTGTTTGTGGAAGGCGTTTGTTGAATTCGAAAGAAAGCAGGGGACGGGTGCTGAGCGTCCCCTGCGTGCAAAAGTCTTCAGTCTTCTTGTGCACCCGCGTCTCGGGGAAGAGAACGCTAGTGCAGTCAAACAACTAGTTGAGGAAGCAAGAGGAAGTACCGTGGAAGTTAGGGCCTTGATCGATTTTCCCACCCGCCCACCCTAGCGCTCAAGAGAGGGAGGGAATCAGGTTGCACAAAGTTGATCGGGTCAACGTCGTGTAGTTTTCCACGTAGTAGTGTAATAGTGGTTTTCAGATAGCTTGGAAGAGGCTATTCTCGTACCGGATTGGCTGAGTCGTGAATTCGAGTATCGTATAGGGACATCGTAGGGGCAGGACCCACAAGAGTGGAGGTACGGTTCGTCTACATGTGATCTATATTGTCTCGGGTTTTCATCATTTTTCACGTAGAAGATTAGAAAAATAATGCCAGAATTCTTGAGCCGATAACAAATGCGACATTTTTGACCAAAATGATCCACGGAACCCCCTAAATCAGCATAGTACCCCCTGTTTTCCTCCGCGGAGCCCCCATATATTACCACGGTGCCCCCCATTTATCACTGCCGAGCCCCCTCTATGCAGAAGATTGCAGAGACAGAGGCGTTGAAATCTGAGTTTTATGAGGAGCGGAAGATAAAATATCTGTTGGCCAATCAGAGAGCAGCAGCATTGAGTCAGCGTGAAAGTGTTTGAAACCTGACTAGAAGGGTAGACTTGGGGGCACTTATTGGTCTGCCCCAAGGAAGCACGAGGGAGGCTGCTGCAGCCAAGAGGTATTTCGGAGGAGATCTATTTCTTTGCGTGGGCTGCGTGCTGCTCTCTTCCCGTGCGCGTGGGCGTCTGGGGGCATTCGCATATCGGCTGGAACTGGAGGTTGAATCTTCGTGGCTCTTGGTTGCATCAATTTAAATTTGGGCCATGTCCGCGGAGCACAAATCGCAGGAGACGGAGGACCGTCTTGGTGTCCACCGCAGTGACGGAACTACTGGCGGTGAGGCCGAGTCGTCGTTGGGGACGGGAGGGGGTGCGTCTCTCCCGCGGCCGTCCCAGGTCGTGGCGGGCGCGGTGGCTGTGCGGGCTGCCGCCGGGGGCGTGGATTCACCAGCAGGTGACGTGGCTTCAACAACCACGCCATCCTCCGCAGAGGTGGGGGCTGCCAGGAGCGGTGGGCTTCAGACTCAGGGTCACGATCGGGCCTCGGCTGCCGGCGGTGCCATCCCGCCGGCACCCCGGCGTGCTGATGACCCCGTCCAGGCACACCTCATGTCGCGTTTGGCCCATCTGTCGGTGGGTGCGGCGGGGGCGGGAGAGCCCAGCGAGGGCACCCCGCTCGAGTCTGAGAATGCGGAAAAAATCGCTCGTCTGGAACAAGGTCAGACGAACATGGTGGCTCAGCTTACCGAGATTGCTGGGTTGCTGAAGAACTTCCGGCCGGAGTCGGGGCGGGCTGAGAGTGGTGGGCCCGGGGGGTCGGGAGGCCTCGGTCTGGTGCCGGTGCCGTCGCCGTGGGGCGGAGGCGCGGGTGGGGGGGCGAATGCGCCCTCGAGGTCCAACGCCAAAGAGGAGGCGAGGAGGGAGGCCACTATTTGGCAAGCCAAACATAATCAGACACTGTGGGTACTTCGGGGGCAGCGGGGGCCGGAGCCCGGACCACAGAAGGAGGACCTGCAAGGTTTGATGGGCGATATCGTGCACGTCACAGGCGACGTCCTCGCTCAGATGCGTGCGTTTTCGTCTTTCGACGTCAAGAGCTTCCGACCCGTGGGGGTCGCACGCACGTCGTCCATCGCCGACAACTTCGACGTAATGTGTGAGGCGATGATGCGGATGTTGAAGTTTGGTCTCGATCCGTCCACGACATCGGGTGCACAATCGTTGCGGCGGTTGGAACCCATCGCCACAGCCATGGCGGACGCGCGGTCCAGGTTTCGGAATGTTCTCGTGCGGAACAGTGATGTGTTCTCCGACGACTACCAGCAGGCGGCCCTGCCGAGGTTACCAAACGAGGATTTTAAAGTATGGACGACGGAAATCATCACATGGATGTACCCGTTCACCAAAATGCATTACCCGCCGGATGCGTTTGACGGCCACACCTTGCCGCCGGTGCCCGAGTTCTCCAACATCAACAACTTCTGCGAGCGCGGGGTTAACCTCTTCCGGTTGGTCCTGAGTGAGGGGGGATCCCTCCCCGGGGCAAGAGGGTCGCGGGGCGGGAACAGCAAGCGTAAGGCGGGCCAGCTGGATCGGGGTGACTCCTCGTCACGGAAGCGCGCCTCGCGGGAGTGTTTCCAATTCCGCGACTCTGGCACGTGCACCTTCGGCGATAAATGTAGATTCGAGCACGTCAAGCGCCGCGACGCGTCAAGTACCGGAAGTGGAGGCGGTGGGGGCGGGAGTCGTGGTGGAGGGGGGCGCTCGTCGGCGAGTGGTCAGGGGGGCAGTGTCGCCCGTGGGGGAGGACAGGCTGACGCTGGCGACGGTGGCGGCTCGTCGGCCTTGGTGGTGCGCGGGGTGGCAGCAACTAGGGGTGGGTGCGGGCTCCGCCAGCTGGCGGGGCCAACTTCTGTGTCGGTTCCAGCTGAGAGGCCGCCACAGCAGCCAGGCCATAGGGAGGTGGCGTCCCGGGCCTTGGCTGGCGTGGGGATCCGAGGCGAGCGCTGTGAGGGCTTGCCCGGAGTGGCTTCCGACTTGGAATCAGGTACGAGGCAAAGTTTTGAACAGGTTTCCCTGTGCGAGGTTGACGATTGGCGTGTGGCTGTGTCTGCGTTGGCTGAGTGTGAGGCTGCAGAACGGTACGTCTATCTTCACCGTGTGGCGCATTTGGGTTCGAACTTGCTTCGACGGTGTGGGGGACGCGTGGAAAGGTTCGTCGACGCTGTTGGACAGGCGTTCTTTCTGCCCCATGTCGATGTGGTGCGTGTCAAGGCACATTTTGGGGATGTGAAACATTTTCCCCGAGTTGGTCAACTTCTGAGATCGTTGTCTCCGGGTGCGCCGGTTGACGTGTGCTCAGGTGGGAACCTTGACGCTGAAGTGGCGTATGGCAACCATCCTAGCGCGTTACTGCACCGCGATCGGATCACAGACAAAGTTGTATCGGACGTGATATTGGGGCGTGCGCTGATTTTCGATGTTGAGTTCATCCGAGAAATCTTAGGAGTCCGAGTGTCGCCGTTAGGCGTCATCGACGAACCGAAGTTTAGAATTATCCACGATCTCACATTCACCTCTGGCGTGCCAACTCGTACGAGCGTCAATCACGATACGGACTTCGATCAAGCACCAGAATGCCTCTTGGGTCATGTATTGCGTGACATTTTGAAGCGGGTGCTGTATTTGCGACAAGTACATGGGGTGTCGTTGGAAATTCTGATCTGCCGCATTGACGTGAAAGAAGCCTTCCGACAAATCCCGGTGGATCCGTCTCGGGCGTCGGTTTTTGGGTACACGCTAGACGATCACGCAATTGTTGACCTACGGTGTCAATTTGGATGGCGGTCGAGCCCAGGGTTTTGGTCCTTGTTCTCGTCCGCCTTGGAACACTCACATACACACACTACATTCCAGGAAGCGTCCGTCTCTCCCGCAGGTGCTGCGGCTGTGCAGCATGTTCAAGTAGTGTCCCCACCAGACGACATTACAGCGGTGCCGTTGCCTGTTGATTGCCAGACTATTGTGGGTGACGGGGCGTTCGCTGGTTGTCCGTTTTTCGTGCGATACTACGTTGACGATGGTGTGTTGATCGAAGGGAAATTTTTCGCTGATGGTCGCCGATGTTTGCGCGCGGTGCGTTCTCTCGCTACGGATCACTTTCGTCTGTTGGGAGAAAGAGGCCCAGCCGACCCGCCGTTGTCGCGAGGCAAGATAACCGATTTCGCTACTCTCTTGGATGTGTTGGGTTGGACACTGGACACTCAGCAACTCACGATTACTATGACCGACACGAAACAGCAGAAACTGGGACGCATTTTGGCTGCGTGGCCCGCGACGCGGAGAGTCGCTACAGCTCGTCAAGTAGCCGAGTTGACAGGGTTTCCATGTTTCGTTCGTGTTGCGGCCAGGAAAGTATTTTGTGGGGCGCATCCTGTCCGCGGTAGGGATGCCTGCTTCGTCTGCATTCGCGTCCCAAGTGCCGAACCCAACCAGACGTGTAGTGCTGGGTCCCTTATTCCACGATGACCTCGAATTTTGGCGGTGGTTCCACGGGCGTGGTCTCTCGTTGCGCGGCGGAAGCTTATGTGCACCCATGTACAACATTTTGGATCGCCCACCCAAACTATCCGTGTTCACTGATGCGTCCAAGCGATCAATTGGAGGGTATTGTTTGCAAACGGGCCACTACTTTCGATATGATCTGTCGGTGGAAGAGCAGGCTCGCTTTGTGGGGGTCGAGTAAATCGGTCCACGGGGTCAATGATGTCAGCATTAATGTGCTCGAACTCCTTGGCATGGTCATGGGGGCGTGGGTGTTGGTATTGGGCCAAAGTCACCAGCCTATGGAGGCGGGTGATTGTGTGCGACTACGAGGGGACAACGAAGCAGCGACAGCGTGGATTGAGCGTTGTCGAGGGGGCATTGAGCCTCGATCGGGGGCGCTGGTGCGCTTACTGGGGGCGCTTGAGGTAGCCAGCGGGTGGCATTTCCACGCGACCCATGTTCCCGGCATACTCAACTCGCTTGCTGATGGTATCTCACGTTGGAATACTCACGATGTTCATGGTAACCTGTGCTCCGCCTCCCCTCATGTGGCGTGGCAGATCGTGGAGTTGGGCCCGGCGGTGCGCGAGCTGTGCTCCACCGTGCTGGCTTCGAGCTCGTCAGGCACGCACTTGCGCCGTCGTCTGAACGAACTTACCTGGGATTTTTTGGAGCGTGGGTGAAGTTTCGGGAGGACGTCGTGGGGAGACCGGCCTTCATGGTGCCGTCGTCTACATCGAGGGACATCGTTTCGCAATTGTTGGAGTACGTTGCGTACGCGTTCACGGTGTTGGGCTTGAGGCAGACGACGATAGCTGGTCACTTGTCTCCTGTTGAATGTTTTCACCGCTTGTCGTATGCGATGGAAGTTGACACATGCCATTCCTTGATTAAGCAGGCGCTAAAAGGGGTAGCACGCGGGCATGCGGGTGTAGGGGTGCAACAACGGGTGCGACGTCCGGTTTCGTGGTCGATGCTGAAGGCAGGGGGGCGTCTGGTGCCACAGTGGGGCACGGGTGGGCGCGTGTTGTTTCTGGCGTTGAGTGCGTCATTTTTTTTCTTGATGCGGGCATGTGAAATGTTCGCTGGGTCCTCGTTAATCATGGATTCTTGTCATGGGTTGCGTCGGGGGGAAGTGGCGTTTTTTTTGGGTTCTCACCAGTTGCCTCCGGCGCGGAGGGGGGAGGCCAACAGAGTCGAGGTGCGGTTTCGGTCGTCGAAAGGCGACCAGTTTCGGAAGGGTGCTGTCTGTACGAGGGCGAGGCCGGGGCTTCCCTAGTCTGTGGAGTGTGGGGGGGGTGCAGTCGATGTGATGATTGAACTCCTCTCATGCTATCCCTTTCTCCCATCGTCTGCCCCGTTGGTCGCGTTCGGCGCCGGGGAGGGGCGATGATCCGTGTGGACTCGTCGTCAGGCGACGGACGCGCTGCGGCAAGTCGTGTCGTTGGCGGGTCTGCCGCCGTCAGAGTACGCGTTGCATTCCCTTCGGATTGGGGGCGCCACGTACTTGGCAGCGGGGGGAGCGTCGCCAGAAGTTCTGAGACGAGAGGGGAGATGGGCTGGGGAAACGGGGTATCGGCCGTACGTAAGGAACCATGGAAAGGATGCAGAGTGGGTTTCTAGTACCTTGGCGTCGGAGGGTGATACAGTGAGGCAACCGGGACAGGGTACAGAGTGGGGAGACGTAGTCCCAGAGGCTGGTGAGGGCGGGCTGTCAAAGGAGGGGGTGGAGTGTGTGTGATGAGGGTATTGGTCGCTATTGTGGGAACAACGAGAAGGGGGGAGAGAGGGTGCAGAGGATCAGTATGGTCAACCAGTCCGCGGTTAGGTTGGGGGCAGGCATGACTTTGAGAGTATGCCTGATGGTGCGATGACTGGTTTATACTGATGATGGTGTTGTGGACGGGGATAGGTTGAGATCCCCGAGTTCCACTCTTCTCTCCCCCCCCTGTTCAAGCGTGGGGGGGTACGACCAATTAATGCAATTTCGAAAGCAACGAATAAAGCAGAAGATTGCAGAGACAGAGGCGTTGAAATCTGAGTTTTATGAGGAGCGGAAGATAAAATACATGTTGGCCAATCAGAGAGCAGCAGCATTGAGTCAGCGTGAAAGTGTTTGAAACCTGACTAGAAGGGTAGACTTGGGGGCACTTGTTGGTCTGCCCCAAGGAAGCACGAGGGAGGCTGCTGCAGCCAAGAGGTATTTCGGAGGAGATCTATTTCTTTCCCACCCACCCACCCTTTTTTTTCCTTTTTTTTTTTTGCTTTTGGGGGTCGGGTGTCAGTGGTAGGGCGAGGAAGGGTCGCCAGTAGTGGTGAACGAGGAATGTGTGGTCGTTTGCCGATACTGCTGAAGGGGCGAGGGTTCTTGTGGGTAGATAGTCCTTGCCCGGGTGTGTCTGTCGCGTTAGAGATGTTGCGGTACTCTCAGTGTAGGTGAGAGCGCGTCAATGGCTGTGCCACTAAAGGGAGGCGAGTGCGCAGTGAATGGGTGGGAGGTTATGGTCGACAGGATCGGCTGTAGCTGTTAGCCGGCGGTCGGGGGCGGGCGCGAACCCAACGTGGGGGCTCGTGAGGTACCGTGTGGGTGCGACCGTTGATGAGCTTGACGAGGTAGCGCGACTAGACATTGGCATGCAGTGGGGTACTTCATGGTACTTCACACTCGATGTGGTATATGTGCGGTATATATTGAGGTTGGTATATATATCGGAACATGCATGCAATCTGGAGAGAAGAGAGTGTGTGAAGCACACGACATCCCGGGGGCAGTGGGCGTGCAGTTGACGTTCATACTACCAACTGACGCTGAGTGAGAGGGGGATGAATGTTGTGCTAGAGTATTTCCAGTCCATATTTATTTCCCGTGTTTACATGTACAGTATGTACAGGGAGTTGCGGTGCCGGGCACTTTTTTTGTTCAGGTGCGCGTCTGTGCATATGTATGCGCTTTGGGTATATTATTATGTGCTGTGTATGGATGTCGGAGCCTGTGGGGGGCAGGCATGACTTTGAGAGTATGCCTGATGATGGTGCGATGACTGGTTTATACTGATGATGGTGTTGTGGACGGGAATAGGTTGAGGTCCCCGAGTTCCACTCTTCTCTCCCCCCCCTGTTCAAGCGTGGGGGGGTACGACCAATTAATGCAATTTCGAAAGCAACGAATAAACACCACGTTGGCCCCCATTGTTGCGCCAAGGCACCCCCATTTTATGCCACGGTGCCCCCTCTCTCTGTGAAATTTCCCCGCGTCCATACCCTTCTTATTCACAACTGATCGCGCACTACTGTAATGCGAAAGATTGACTGACGAACGAAGTAAAGGAAATCTGCGTTTTGTGAGAAGCGGCAGAAACAAACCGTTGGCCAATCAGAAAGCAGGAAGCGGACGAGTGTGTTGATTCCTGTTTTCAGTACATACTCGCTTCGCCGTGTTTACCGCGGGCGAGCGAGAGCACGTGTGTGTGCTTGTGGTGGCCAAGGGTTGTTTCTGCCGTGACGTTTCTTTTTCCCACCCGCCCACACCCTTGCTTTTGGGGGTGTCAGTGGACATGGAAATCGGAGCGGCGGCGTTGTGTCCAATGTGATTGCCTGTCGGGGGGATTCACCGTGTAGCCGCAGTCGGGGTCGCGTGTGCCTGTGCTGGGCGCGGTTCCGAGGTGCTCGTCCCATTTCATTTTTTTTTTTTTGAATGGGATGTGTGTGTATCGCATTTACTTCAGGTTGATATATGCAGGACGCATGTTGGTGTGTGTACCCGACCGTTGCACGGTTGGGGGAGTGCACTCTTGGCTGCTGTGTGTGGCTAAGTTGGTGCTGCGCGCTTCCCCGTTGTGTGCGTTCCGAGTCTGATTGATTGGTGGACACCCGTATATATTATATGATTGATTGTACGTGGGGTCCTGGCGACATGTGTGTTTTTTTCTGCAGTGCGATGGAGTGTCAGGGGAACAGAGAGTAGCGAGAGACGGGCATATGGTTTTTCCTTGGTGGCCCGAGTGTTTCGCCGAGTGGCGATGTTAATGTTGATGGGCCTTGTGGGGTTCTCTCGTGGTTTCAGTATGAACAAATCGGTGTGGTTATCAGGGTGGCAGACAAAGTTTATATATTTCTGTCCGTTGGGTGGCTGATGTTTATACTGATCGTAAGGAGTAGACCGGGGGCGTGTGTGGTGTGTTGCCCTGCCTGGTCTTCGCTCTTTTCCCCTCCCCCTTGGCGAGCAAAGGGGGTACGCAAAATAATGACAAATTTCGAAAGCATCGAGAAAAAAATAATATACACGCAATGCAGGACGAAAACACATGCACAGTCTATTCGCATGCACAACACTTACTTCACTCTATCACTCTATATATAATTAATATATATACAAAAATTTCGGAGGCAGTCAACCGCAAGGGAGTGCTGGAAAAAACAACAAGCCCAACACAAAAGAAAGGGAACACGCAGTGCAGCAGGCGCACAACAAACCCGGCAAAGCTGTTGAACAAACATTTATTTGTACAGCGCTGGCATGCGCACGCAAAACACACATCACGACCATCAAATCTGCCCCGCGGTCATGGGAGAGTGGCCGTACAGCAAATTCGTTACGAAGTTTAAGGCGTTAGCAATGTCGGAGTTGGCCTCGCATAGGGCTTTCGCGCCGGATCTGCGCATGGTACAGCGTGCGCTTCGGGACGCTTTGTTGGAGCAGTGCCCGAATGTTCTCTCGTCTTTGCCGTTGAAAGAGAAGATTCTCCACAACGTGGTGTTTAGTGATCAGGATGAGCTTTGGGATGCTTTGTCGTCGGAGGAAGCACTAAAACACTCGCCCGCCTGCAACGGCGACCGTTATTTTACCACTGTCACCTCTGGGTTTTCATCGGCGCCCACACGAGCCATGACTGCGACCGTGGGGCAGCAGCGGCCGCCACCGCCGCCGCCGCTGCAGACGTCCGCGTGGTCGCCGGGAACACAATTTCCCGCCGGGGTGATGGCTATCGACCCTGTGCCGTCCGATAACACATGTCCATTCGAGCAGGACTACGACTGCTGGCCGTTGCGTGGTCACTACGGCTTTGTGTACAGCGTTGTGGCAAGTATGGCTAAGATGGACCCCCCTTTGTTTACACCGCTGTTGACCCCTGCCGACCGAGCGCAAGCTCTGCGGCGATTTTCTGGCCAATGTCTCAACTGCGGGCAGGCGGGCCACAGCCTCAAAACTTGCCCGTATGCTTTCACCAATTGCACCGGCCTCTTAAACCCGGCCATTGCTTCGCATGCTGATAGCGTTCAGGTTTTTCAACGTTGGCAAAGCCGCATGAAATCGCACCGCCCGCGTGTACACAATAAAAATGGCCCGGGTAAGAGCAGCGGCCATATACAGGGCGACGGCCGCCGCTCTGGGAAACGTAACTCAACTCCACACGCACTACCTCCGGCGCCGGCGGTAGGCGCCGCCGCAACCCCGGCGCCCGCCGCCGTACCTGGAACTCCGTACACTCGAAGTTCCGGAACCCCGCACTCGCGGGGTAACTGACACGCCGGTGACGGCCTTTTGCACACATCGCCGTCAACAGCACCGGGTGTGCGCTGTACGACTAGTTCCCAAGATGTTCGTATCACACAGACGCCTTCGGGCTCGCCTATGTTAGTTTCCCAACCTTTTATTTCTCAGATGTCGCCTCACGCCTCATCTCAGCCTGTTTTGGATGACCGACGTGACTCGTCGGCGCCGAATACAGTCTTGTGGTGTGGGCGAGGGGCCGACCAGACTTCGGGTGTCTCACGGACGCTCGCCCCGATGTCTACGCCCCCCGGAGGCATGGCTCCGGCTTCTCCCACAGTTTCGGCGGCTTCGGGTGGTCTCGTCAACCACGTTGGAGCACAGGAACCTTCGGGACAACCGCAGGCCCGCCGCGGTGGCTCGAGTACGCTTGTACCCACCGCGCCCCCTCCGGACCCCTCGCGACGTTCCTCTACGGAGCACCAACGTCGCACGGTGCTGACTGCACCGCCGTTGCCGAGCGCAAGTAACGGTTCCCCCAAATCGGAAGGTTAATGTTCTTTGTCACGAAATAGCGGTCCCGAGCCTCCCGCGGCCGCTGACCATGTTGGTCGAGCGCCCGCGATGAAGGCCGCTTTTAATGAACGGGCCTACGCCGACGTTTTGCGCGAAAACGCCCGCGTAGATCGCTTGGTTTCGCACGCTTCTGCGGCTGGTTCACCGCTCTTGCCTGCCTCTCCTCGTAACCCACAATCCGGCCCGCCTTCGGGCGGCACCCAGATTGTCCTGCCGGTTGCCGGTGCCATTTCTCTTGATGATATTTCTTCGGGGAAGGTAAGCGCACCCGCGCGGCAGGCCCCTGTTTTTGACGGTTGTCAGGAATACTATAACGATGAGGTTTTCCTCTTTTGGAAACCGCCGTCCTTTCTGTCTAACTGGACGCCCTGTGAGTTCTCGGTTCATGGCATTCGCTACGTGTGCGGCGAACAGTTCATGATGGCGGAGAAAGCCCGCATTTTCGGTGATGATGCCGCTTATGCCAAAATCATGGCTACCTCCGACCCGAGAGAACACAAGCCCCTTGGTCGCAAGGTACGCGGTTTTGACCATGCTCTATGGGAACTCCGGCGCGAGGATGTTGTCTTTTCGCTTTTGTATGCAAAATTCGCCCAAAATGCTGACGCGCGTGAACGTTTGTTGGCTACGGGCGATAGACAGATAGCGGAGGCCAGTCCTTATGACGGATTGTGGGGCATTGGTGTTGATGCCTTCGATCCGCGTGCGGCGTCGCCCTCCAAGTGGACTGGTAAAAACCTTTTGGGCAAAGCGCTTGTTGCGACGCGCACGCTTCTGCGTGTGCGCCCGGTCGAACCCAATAAGCCTTTACGCCCTGAACACTCGGGGCAACCTGCCCCCGTGTGTCCCACTATCCACGAAATTGCGCCCCCGGGTGAGGACTCTTCGGCCCATGATTCCTCGCCCGAGGACACGCGTGGCCCGCTGGACGTGCCAGCCAACACGCCCGCGGACCACTCGAAACAGGTGCTGAATATTGCCTCGACTGCTTTTCGTGAAGCCGCCGCTTCCCCACCGCCGCTATTGGCGGAACACGGCCCAGATTTGGTGAGCGGTGATGTTTTAGTTGATTGCGATACCTCTACAACGCGAGTCCGCGTGCATAGTGGTACCGGAGCCGTGTGTACAGCGCCTGGTGTAGCCCTTTTGGACTCGGGCTCACCTTCATCTTTTATTAGTGATGCTTTCCTTGAAGCCATGGAGGCGTCAGGAGCTGCATCCGTCCACAGTCGCCGTTCGGTGCCCGTTCGGCAGTGGGGTGGTTTTGGCTCTGGCAATGCTCTTGAAACCACCTCATCCGTGCGGCTGTCCGTTCAATTTTTTTATGGTGATAGTGCCACCGCTTCGTTAGCGGTGTGGGTGTATGTTGTCCCAGCTGCCGCCATGGGTCACGCTCTCCTTCTTGGACGTGATAGTTGGATGCGTTTTAACTCTCGTTTGTCCACTACTTTGCCCACGCGGTCGGCAAGTGGACGCATTATGGAGAAACTTTCTCTGTCATCGGATTTTGCGGCGGGAGCTTCCGCGTATGTCGCTGGACCCTCCGCCCCCGGGGCATCTTACTTCCTGCGGTACGCCGGCAGGAAGGGTGTCTCCCTTTCCGATAAGCCCACTTTGACGAGGGTGAACCTCGTTCGCAACTCTGGCACCCCCGCTCTCACCGGCAACTATCTTGTCACGTTTTTACCGAAACACGGCGCCCTCTCGGCGTCGGACGCGTTTGTTTCGGACGGGCCTCAACACATCCCATTGACAGGGTGCGCCGAGTTGGAGCCAGGTGAGGTGCTTGGAGTGGCGACTGCCCCACATGTGCAGATTCCGCTTGCGTCGATTGATCCTACACCACAGACGGCCGAGGGTGTTGGGTTGAGTGACCCTCCGCCGCCAGCCCGTTCCGCGGATGGGCCGCCGTCTCGCGTGAATTATTTGCATTCAAACATCCCGGTTGCGCATCCGGAGATCTCGGATTCCCCCGCGGCCTCACTGCCGCCGAAAACGCCACCACCGGATCTGTTGGAACGCCTCTCAGAAGCGCAGCGAGTGAGTTTTCGCGAGTTGTGGCAAGGTTTGCCTGCACATTTGCACGATGTGACTTTTGATTTACATGACTCGGGTTGGACCCCGGAAGCCATCGACAGCCTCGCGGATGTGCTGTGTGACTTTTCGGATGTGTTTTCGCGGTCACCGTCCGATTTCGGTTGCTGTTCCGTGAAACCGTTTCGTTTGGAAGTGCCCCCGGGCGCGAAACCGTTGGCCTCGCGTCCCTATAGGCTCAACCCACTGGTGGAGAAAAAGGTCGATGCAATTCTCGATCAATACCTTGCTGCCGGTCTTATTCAGCACTCGCAATCACCGTGGGCGAGCCCTCTGGTTGTCATGCCTAAAAAGGACGGTAATCTGCGTTTGACCGTGAACTACAAAAAGCTTAACAAATTGTGCAGCCTTGGTCAACAACCGCAGCCGCGAGTTGACCATATCATCGATTCCCTGCACAAGGGCAAGGTATTTTCCATTTTCGATCTTAACTCCGCTTTCCACCAAATCACCGTCGAAGAGGACACGGTTCAGCTTACTACGGCGTTTTGTACGCCCACGCAACTTTTCGAGTGGCTCCGTATGCCTCAGGGAAGCTCCGTGGCACCGTCGTGGTTCACCATGGTCATCAACGAAGTGGTTAAAGGTCTGGACCATGTGCTTGCATACCTGGATGATGTGATTGTGTTTGACGCCGACCCCATCCACCATGTCGCCAACATACGGCTATTTTTGGAGCGTTTGCGCAAGTTCAACCTCAAGTTTTCTCCTTTCAAGAGTCGCGTCGGCGCGAAGGAGGCCGTTTATTTAGGTCACACAATCTCCCCTGCGGGTGTTAGTCCTCGTGCCGATAAGGTCGAAGCCCTCACAAAAATGCCGCTGCCTAACAACGTCAAAAAGCTGCGTTCCTTGCTGGGTGGGCTTTCGTATTACCGCAAATTCATCAAGGGTTTGGCCATGCGCGTGAAACCACTCACTGACCTTTTGCGTAAGGACGCGAGGTTTTGTTTTACGCCGGATATGGCGGATACTGTCAAAGAACTCTTGGCGAAACTGTCCGAACCTCCGGTTTTGGCTTTCCCGGATTGGGACGCTGTCGCAGATGGCAGCCGCCCTCTCCGGCTTTGCTGTGACGCCTGTATCGATGGTTTTGGTGCGGCCCTTGAACAGGAACAGGTCGATGGTTCAATCCGTCCCATTCTGTTCGTTAGCCGCGCTACGCTCGAATCCGAGCGCAATTGGACAGTGCTCGACTTGTAAGCTGGAAGTATCGTGTGGGCAATTAAACGCTTACGCGGTTATTTTTGGTCTACGCACTTTCTGATTTATTCGGATCACAAGGCAATGGAGAGCATCGTCAAGGTGGGTGAACACAACGCCCGCGTCCAACGTTGGCTCGAGTTCCTTTCCTCGTTCAATTACACCCTTGTCTACCGCAAAGGCACTGCCAACGCCAATGCGGATTTTCTTTCGCGGTTGCCCCTGCCGGCAACCGACGCGGATAGACACGGTGACACCAGTATCGCCGGTCCTGCAGACGACGCCACAATGTTATGGAGGAACAGAGAAATAAAAGAGGGAAGGGAGCAACCTCGTTGCTCCTGGCTTCGGGTACTCACAGTTGTTGTTTGATCTCTTGTTTAGCCTTCTTAGACCAGGTCCGCTCAGCGCCCACTTGGAGAGTGAGGGAGCGGGGCTGGGATTTTGATCTTCCTTCAAGCTACTTCAATACCCCTCAACGTCGCCAAATATCCATATCCAAAGAAAATTCAAAATATCCAATAAGCGCTCATACAACGTTCATGAAACGCTCGTACAATGCAAATACACTAGTTGCTCCATTACAAGAGCGCATCACCAGCACCGGGTGGAAGCTCATGTTGCTGCGCCGGCTTCGGCTTCTTAGGAGCCGCCCGGCCATCGGCTCCGCGATAGCCGATCTTCTTCTTCTTAGGCCGCCCCCTAGGATTCCCCATCCATGGTGCTTGCATGCTTGGCTTGCGTGGGTATTTTTTTGTGTTCTTCGGGCTGCAACGTGTGCGAGAGTTGTTTGTGCGTGTTGTGTCGCCCACCAAAGCACACCCACCCATTGTGCGGCACAACATGTTGAATATCTCGAAAACTAGATGTTTCCCAGCAAAACCAAAACCCCCAAAACCCCACCTGTAGATAGATCGACGATAGGGATCGTTTGCCACTGTTTATTTTGAAATCGGTCGGGTGGTTGTCGCGCTGTAAACGAATCAAGTTGATCCTCATTCAGTTATTATTCTCTGATATCTCCTGTAATTTCGAGAATTACAAAAAAAAAAAAATCCCCAACCACAGAATTCCGACATGTGTCCAAATCCGTTGAGTTTTTTGGCATCGGCAATAAACACCACCCTGTGAAAACGAATCAAGTTTTAAAGGTGTTTCGGGGATAAAAAGTCAAGGAAAAACAAAAACAAAAAAAAACTCTCCGTCACGCCATGCGCCTGGAAACAGGGCGTTTGCCGGTACTTTCAGATTTCGGAACAACCACCTGTGTGCAGAGAAAAGTTGTCATTTGTGCTGGGGGAATTTATGGATTCATTGTTGTGCACGGACTATAGAATTAGTACGAGAGTGTCGACTCGTTGTGCTGTCACGGCATCTTCCACGCACTTCTGCCAGTAGTGCTGGTTTGTTTGTTGATTGGAGTCTTGCAGGTCGAGATACATACAGCAGTGGGATTCTCGGGTTGTGGAGGTAAAAGTCTGGCTAAAACCACAGCAAAAAATTCTAGCTAGATTACTGCCGCTGTATTTTTGCTACAGCAGTAGTACACTATGTACTGCTGCTGTATACCAGGTATGTATATGGACTAGACGCCGAACGACGTCCGCGTACTTCGGCAACGACCTAACTAACTGGATGGGATACTTCCTGCCACGGCGAAGCATGCTACAATGAATGAATGCGATGCAAACATGCGTTCGTGTGTCGTGCGGCTGCCACATGTATGTGTGTCCACGATAGATAGATACACGCAGAGCTCTCGCGACGTTTTGTCGTTACCGCGCAGAAGGAGAGACCCCTCGGAGATCTTCCACATAATAAAGAGAGCGGCTCGCAATAACGCCGGTTTGGGCACCTCTACACACACCCCGCAATAGCGCCGGTTTCTTTTTTTTACGCACACACAAACAACACACCACTCCACGCACCTGCCCTGAGGAGGTTACACACCGTAGGGGTACACACGTGCATCTACAGACCCTACAGCTCCACGTAGAGGGGCACCAGCGCCTTGTGCGGAAGGTGAATTGTGCGGAAGATGATCGCGGGCAAGTGACCGTCAAGACTTACTTATACCCCCCGAGCTGCACCAGCGTTCACCAGCCCATCACCCGTGTTGCAAGTCCTCACAAAAAACGATTTTTTTTTTTTAATACGACAATGCGAAGGTGTACCGATTCTGGTAAAAGTCAATCGACGGATACCCTGCGAATCGGGTCGTCCTCCTTAACACTCTCCACCCACAGAATTTACCCTCAACTTGGAACCTCTTGTGGCCAGGACGGGAAATTCGATGGAAGTGTCACAAGGTTCTTTATATGATCGATTCCAAGAGGTGTTCTCAGGACTGACACACATTACATGGTGTCCATGGGAAAATGTCCAAGTCAGGAGAAAAAACGTGCACCCAAGGAGATTCGAACCAGTATCCGGCTGACGCCATGTGCGAAGGTGTACCGATTTTGGTAAAAGTCAATCGACGGATACCCTGCGAATCGGGTCCTCCTTAACAACAAGGCATCGATCACGCGGAGCCCCCACAGCGGCCGGATTCCTATGGGACCGCCCGTTCTTCGTCAACAACTCCGGCTGTAGTGGCGATCCAAAATATGGCCAACCCTTGAACGAAACCTTAGGCAAGTCTCTACAGCGTGGTACCATCTTAAGTCTGGGACGAATCGTTTTTTGGAGGTGTATAAAGCGCTGAAGTTCGCTTGGAGGGTGTTATCTTCCGTAGAGTCGAGCTCGTCTGCTCCGCATCTTGCTGCAAGGGAGAGAGAGAAAGGGCTGCCTGGAGAGCCAGCTGAGGCACAGCGGATCCAGCCTTCATCGGTTCACTGCCCTGCCGCAATGTGAGTAGTAGAGTGAGGAGTTTCAGCAGTAAGCAGGAGGACAAAAAGGCGGAAAACAGCAGATTTCGTATGCACACGAGGATTGATTGTCAACAGCAGCAGCAGCAGCAGCAGCTACCGTGTACGCCGCGGCAGCACACCCGCGCTTGTTCGCGCTTTCTACCAGCACAGCGTCACCGTATGTTTGCATGCGCTGTAAGGCAATCGTACTCACTCCACTCCCGCGCGATGGTGTAGCGACAAGATCCTTCTGTCGCGGCCGACAAGATTTATTGACGTGGTCCCCAAACCGTTTGAAATTTGAAATTTGGACGCTTGTTTCCTCGTGTGACGACACATTCCCGGGCTACTGTAGGACACAGGTACTTCAGCTGGTACACGTTCATCAATTGGTAGCAGCAGGACGTATATTTGCAGTTGTAATGTATTCATGCGACCCTCCTTGTGTTTTGCAAAGAACGACACCGCCGCAGCGACCCGTGTACAAAAAGAGTAGGCGCACTGGACATGAAAAAAACACACACCAACAGGCAAGCGGAGCAAAACCAAAAACAAACACAGGAGCATTTGTGTTGAAGCGAATACTGAACGTGTGTGCCGTGTGTCACTGACGCAGGAGGGGAGGAAATTGTGGGAAGAACGCCAAACAAGGCTGTTCGGTCGAAGGTCCTCGTAAGTCCACTGTTGATGGCGTGTCCGAGAAGGCCGCGGACAAACGCAATACAGAGATGTTGGCCACAGGATCAGAGACGCCATCGATGATTTATTTTCGAAGAGAAGTGGTGAACGCGCGTGGGATAAAGGCGTGACTGAGGCAGAGGTCCGACACCTAGTTTCTATGGCTGCCGGTTTGCCCGACCCCTTTGCCGGATTCAAGATAAACCCCACCCGACAGGTGAGCCCCGCCAGGGAAAATAATGTTGGAATGCAGTTTTTTATGGGCAAGGGCGCGATACTTCATGTTTTAGCACGAAAGCAGGAACCGACGTAGCACGTCCCCTCCCATTGGCAAAAAAAAAATCTCTTGTACGCCCGTACGAAGCGTCGGAAAGGGGTTTGTTCTCTGCAGCGTTTTTTTTCTCTGGTGAGGTAGGAATGCCAGCCGAAAAACATGAAACCACAGCCAGCCGTGTGCTCCTGGACATAATTTTTTTCCGCCACGAAACCACCCCGATGATTACGTAGGGTGATACGGGATGTTTCAACCTTCCTGTCGCATCATCGTGGGGCAGCAGCGGGGGTTTGGGCGCCCGGGTGAATCTGTTCCTCACAATGATACGCTGGATCTTTTCAACGGCATTACGGGATTGGACTGGCCGGCTAGTTTCACACCGGCCCAACGGTGCTTACCGGTGGTTGCCGCCTACGGCGTGGGTGGTACCGACTTTTCGCCCACTCTGCACTCGTTGACGTCACATTCGATGTTCAACAGCTATTTTAGCACGTTGCAGAACCCACAGGTGCACAACTTTGTCAAACCGCTTGGTAGCGTATCTGTAATGGGGGGCGAAGGTTGCGATTTGCAGTGGGATGAGGGCGAATGCATAAAGTTTATTGGGTTAGCATATTTCGTAAAGAACAAGAGGCTGTTCGACCCCGCACTTCCGGGTCGGCAGGTAAACGATCCGAAGCGGGATGGGCACCCTGACGAGTTGGAGCCATGGATAGACCACCTTGTTCAGTGGACCCACGTTTCGCACTTCAAGAGAGCTCAGTGGCAAAATCAAGCGCCCGAGTACGATGTGATCTCCAAGTTAAACGAAAGGTGTGGACGACGAGATACTGGTTGTCAACTCAGATGGACGAGAGGGAATATCCCATACCTGTCCCAGATTGGGATGGAAAGGGGTATATCAAGGACAAGGTAGATGGACGCGCCTTGATACGCCTACGCCGTTCGCCGTGGGTCACTGTGAAACCGGGCCAGGGTATCGCTGTTGTCAAGTGTAAGTGTTCTCCGAATAAACCCGCCAAAGGAGCCAAAAAATGTCATCGTTGTGTCTGCACTAAGGTGGGGTTAGGTCTTTGCTCGCCAATGTGCAACTGCGGTTTCTCTTGTGGAAAGGGCGGGCCAAAAAAAGTAATAGCAAGTGGGGGAGATGATGCGCCTGATGGCCACGGGGCGGAGAGTCCGGAAGATGACACGTCCGGGCAAAGGTCTAGTGTAGAGCGTATACGCGAAATGTCCGGACAAGGAACGTTGACAGATGGTATGGATGACGAGTCGGAGCAGGGGGATAGTGACGCTGCGCATGGTGGCGATGATGATAGTCTTGAAGAAATGGAGGAGGAAAGCGAAGACGTGTTGACGGCCTGTGGGCGCACGCAAGAAGATTTTGATTTGTATTCTTTCCTTGAGGAGGAGGATGGCTGATTTTTTTCCAATGCGATGCCGATGTCGAACACCCTATTTTGCGTGACCAGGCGTTCGGGGGGGGAGGGGGGTGCAATTGACCATCGTTCAGGTTTGGGCACAAGTGATTTTTTGTTTTTTGTGTATGTATGACATGCTGCGTGGTGTGTGTGGTGTTTTGTAGAGCAAAAAACAAGTGGAGGTTCGGCCGGTGTTTAAACATTTTTTAGCCAAATAACAACCCCAACACAACGTCTCAAAGCAGAGCCTGGCAACATCTATCCAAGACCTGGGGGAACAAACACTGACAGGCGGTACACCCGCATGAATAGTCAAGCTAGGACATGCATATACAACGTCCCTAGAAGGGCGGCCTGGAATATTGCCCGGGAAACCCCTCTCAAACTTACCGCCACTCCAACCAATAACTCAAAAGGGCGTATTCAAATACTACACCTACTCAAATGAAAGCCGCTCGCATCGAGTGACGCGGGCAACTCTCAGGGGCGAAAGACAAGCCTCGTCGGAACTTCATGCGATTCATTCTTACGCCACACTCCCCAAAATTCCCCCATCATGATGTGTGCCGGCGTCTACGTTGCCCTCCTCAAGAAAATGCACGCGGAGGGCGGGTTTTTTTGAAGCCACACACCCCGATCCCCACAAGGCTCCATGAAAGACAACGGCAACTTCAGGGCCACGCCTTTTTCAGCTACCGCCATCGCCGCCTTGACATATTTGATTGCTCCTTTGTAAGGGGGGCTGGTGACAACCCAGTCTGGACGCCGAACGCCACTGGAGAGGTAATCCATGTCGAACATCGGGGCACTGGCATCCAGCTTGGTGTCTGCCGCGGAACTTGGGTGGTAAAATCGAGGTGGCGAACGGGGCGATCTTGGGTTTCGACTGGACGAATATTAATGTTGTTCTTGTGGTCTGTGGTTCAGATCTCCGAACCCTTCTAAAGTCAGGGGGGCGGATATACCAGAGCAGGGGGGCGCGTTGTTCTTTCGGAAGGAGTTTACTTGTAGGTGGTACTAAGTTTTTAGAGAGAAACAATAGGAATACTCGCGTATTTTCTGCACAAATGATCTTGACGCTGAACGAATGTTTGAGGATGGATGTTCGTTGATCGGAAATGTGAGAGTAGAGGGTCCATACCATACCCAGCTGCGTTTTACCTGCAATATGGGCATGTTCATACTTACTTCTGTCTTTGCGAAATTTGTGTTGTCTTTGTAGGATCTGTAGACGGATGGATGGATGCACTGGAAGCACAACGAAGGCGAATTTCTACGAATTGATCCGTGTTTTCGAAAGTGAACGAAACGACGAGTGTCACCGATAGGTTTGGTTCGATGGATTGTTTATTGCTTGCAGTTGTGTGGGGGACATTAGTACTTTGCGGGTGTCGTTGCGGTGAAGTACTGAGAAAGGATGGACCAGAAGAAGAGCGTGTTTCAGAGAAGGAATGAAGGCGATGAGACAAGACGTTGTGAGTTCAGGAAAATTTGCATCATAGAGTTCTTGGTTATTTGCGTGTCATGGAGGAGTAGGATCTACGTTTTGGGTCGTAAATGGAATTATATTGACTTGCCGTGTCATTACGATGCATACGAGCAGGGGGGCTGTAAGATATACTCGTAGCATAGTAATGTGGTTGAATATGAGGCATGGATCTACGGAGATTGTAGGAGAGTGAGTTGTAGAAACATCCCGAATCAACCCCCACACCATCATTGAGACGAAAGATGGATGCGAACGGCCACGAGACAACACATCGACATCTCAATGACAACGCTCCTATCAATGAAGGGATAAGGCCAAGAAAAATATGTAGTGCTGCACAGCACGCTATCCGCAACAGACGACGGCAAGAGAAATAAAGTCAAAACCTAAACGCCACACACCACTCTTTTACGCGCACCCGCGCGTATAACAATGGGAGGAATGAGGGCGACTACCCGAGAGAGCCCCAAAATACTGCAACAAAACTCAAAACCCAAGCAAATTTCCGAACGAATACGGCCTTTGATACTGGACGCGACGTAAAGGGGAAGATATCAACGCAACCAATCTAGTAAAGCGTCAAAGAAGGGCAGGAGAAATGAATGACAGACGAACACACTGACAACAATGTCCAGCGTGTCCGAGAACTCAAACCGTATAGAGAGGCGGCCACGGCAAGACCTAATGAAAACCAAGAATGTAAAGCATGAATGATCAACGTCTGAGAAGCGATCTGACGAACTTGCCCTGGCTCGCTGGCAAAGCACAACACAGGAAGACTCAAATAACACAGAAAAATCGCAGAGATACACACAACAACACAACGACTCAAGGGCTCGACGATGATGAGGGCGTCGCCGGCAGGTAGCGATGACGGAGACGAAGTGGAACGAAGTGTGGATGACGACGAATGTCCACGGGAGAAGACGACGCCACGGGATGGAAGCCCGAAGTAACAAGCCCAGATGACACTTCGGCGATACGGTGGAGCTTAAAAAAAAAAAAAAAAATGAGTTGGCGAAAGGCGAACCAAGGGAAACACGAGAAACTCGGTGTTTGCCTGATCAAAGGCGAACATACCGACGAAACTTGGGGAACTCGTTGTTGAAGTGTTCAGAGGCAAACAACACCGACGAAACTTGGGGAACTCTTTTTCCAAGTGTTCAGAGGCAAAGAACACCGACGAAACTTGGGGAACTCTTTTTCCAAGTGTTCAGAGGCAAACCACACGGAGAAAACAAGAAGGAAAAGAAAAAAAACAAACAAACAAACGAACAAACAAACAAAATCCAAGATAGACCAGCTCGAACCTAAAACGGCGACGCTAGGAAGAGATATTGGGAACAGCCGACGGTAAGGAGTCAGTAATGGGAGGAGTGCGATCCCGGGCGTCGCCCAAAGGGCGCGAGCGATGTTTTTCTAAACACCACGATCCACAGACGGCGTCCAAGGCGGTGGAGTAGAGGTGCGCAGGCAGAGGGAGAACGCTGGGGCCCGGGTCATCCAGAAATCGAACGATGTACGAGCCGTCCTGATGAGCACCAATACGTCCTGCCCACCATAATCCGTCGCGGGCCTTGTACCACAGCCGCGCTCCTACTGGAAGGGGCGAAATGCTGAAGCGACGGAGCCAAGTCGCGTGAAGCACAAGGTCAGCCCCAGGAGGCAAATAGCGTTCGCCACGATTCCGGGCGAGCTCCCGTTGTGCCGCGCGTGTCCGAGCCACTCGATACGTGCGGTTACCCTGCTTGCTTTGGCAGACCTCTCGAGACCAGTACAAGAGGATGTGTCGACGGAATTGATCGAGGTCGGACTCCCGTTCCCAAGAAGGAGTAGTCAGGCCTAGCCAATGCGTCTGGTACAGGACAGCGAGAACGCCGCTACGGCCCCGCACCAATTGGTGTCCCGAAATGTAGTCGACCTCGAGGCGCCCGACAGGCACCGACACATCATCCGCGGTGACGTGAAACGGTGGACATTTATCGCCGAAAGAGTGCAGGACATAACGCGAAAGCTCAGCGGGTAGAGATTGGGGCAGGTCGTCCGTCTCGTATGGATTGCGACAGGGCTTGCAACGAAGGACAGATACGCGACATCGAGCTGCTGGGCCGGAAAGATCAGAAGGCAGGTCCAGGTAGAGGAGTTTACGCGCCAACGGGCTTCCATCTGGGGTGGCGTCGGCCGAAACGGGACCCACCGCAAGAACTTTGTAAGGCCCCGTCCAGGAAAGCGCGAATTTGGCCTTGAGCACCTGGTGATCCGTGTCGTTCCGCACACCCTGTCGAAGTGTAGCAGCCGTGTTGTAGACCCAAGCCCACCCGCCAACAGTAAATTGCGGGAGCTTGTGGATGGCGTCCAGCAGGGATGAATTACGGCGTTCGACTCGCGAGATCTTCAGGGCGTTGTACTCACGGACCAGGTCGTAGGCCCGGCGCTGACGATCGACAGCCAAGTTGCAGTACTCGAGTTGGTCACGGGCTAAGCTTTGATGACCACCTACCGTTGGATGATCGAAGACCGAAAGCGGAAGCCGCGGAATGCGTCCGATATGGATCTCGTTCGGCGCCAATCCAGTCGACTGTTTCACGGAATTGTTGTAGGCAAATTCGACGTGCGGGAGATGTACGTCCCAATCGTTTTGCTGTTCGTTGACGACTACCGCAAGCATCTGAGCCATCGTGTGATTGACGCGTTCCGTGCCTCCGTTGGTTTGCGGGTGGTAGGAGCTGGTGGTGACTTTCTTGATTTTCATCACCTCGTAGATCGCCATGGAGAGCTTCGAGCAGAAATGCAGTCCGTTGTCCGACAATAACGTAGTCGGACATCCCCACTTGGTCATGTACTGGTTGACGAAGATGTGAGCCGTCCCTTTCGCCGTAAATTCCGCCGCTGTGACCGCGAACATGTCGGCTCTCCGGCTGAAACGGTCTGTGAACAACAAAATGTAGGAGTTGCCCTTGGCAGTCACGGGCAGGGGTCCGAAGAAGTCGACGCCGACGACCGTACCAGGCCCCTGTGGCAATGGCATAGCGATGACGGGCCACCGAGCGGTTTGACGCGAAGTCTTGCGAGCTTGACACACCAAACACGCTCGAAGCCACCAACGCACGGAACGATCCAGACCAATCCACCAGTAGAAACGCTCAAGCAGACGTTGTGTACGATGAACACCGAGATGGAAGGACGCGGCGGTATGGCAGGCATGAAGGACCCACGGGCGCATCAGCATGGGCACGTAGACACGGGGCACACCAGTATCCGGTAGACGAGTGATCCGGCCGCCAGAGCGCCCGATCGGCGATGGCGCCGATTTATGTACGAGGAGGGTGACGTTATCATCGGTCGTGTGCAGCCTGGTTTTCGCCGCCAACGCAAGGACATCGTCTAACCGAGGGGAGCGGAGCGGGGCACTACGGGTGAGCAAGTCAGAAGGGGGTGGGGAGGGAGAGCCACGGGACAGAAAACGCATAGCCACCACGCATTCGCTCTCCCGCTGTTGTTCCCTAGCCCAGTCCACAGTGCCGAAGCTCTGAACGCAAGCTCGCAAATGTGAGGGGTCCAAGTCAGTCGGCTCCAACCCAGAGTCAAGCGATCCCACGGAAGAGGCGGTAGAACGAGGAGCCTCAACGACTGGTGAAGTTGCAGACAGCGGTGTCACCCGAGGAGGAGGCATCGGAAGGGGCGAAGTCCCAGGCGAAACCTGGATAGAGGGCAAAACCGAGGATGCAGCGCGCGCTGATGCCGGCGAAGGCACCGGTGACGCAGAGGCAGTCGACGAAAACGCCGACGTTGGCGTCGCAGGTGACGGCAGGGGACGCGTGCCGGTCCGGATGGTCTTGTTTGTCGAGCGGGACCTGCTAGGACGACGGGCAGTGGACGATGCCCGAGGGACGATGGTGGCCCGCGGCTGGCGTCCGAAATAGGTGGGACCGGTGACGGTGCCTCCAGAAGCAGCTGTGGTCTTGGCCCGAGTTCGTGAAGAAATGAGCGGTCCCCGCTCCGGAAGCGAAGACAGGACGTGCACATATCTATTCGCCATAGACGCGGCCGGAGACATTCCGCGGGACGTAGCCGGAGCCAAAGAGGAAACAGGCACCAGAGACGCAGAAACATGTGAGACCACGAAGACTCCCGAAGACCTCCGAAAATCTTGATAATCAATCGGTGAGTTCGATCGAACATCCAGCCGGCGCGGGTGATGACGGCGAAAATCCCCAAAATCGGATGGCTGTAGCGCTGGGGGTGAAAAGACTCCCGCCAAGCAGGGAGGGCGGAGCCCACCCAAACTGACCTCCGGCGTAGACGACGAGTGATAGTTGAGTCCACAAGCCCGAATGAGGAAGACACCAGCGTGATCGACACCATCAATGCAATCGGGGCCGGTTGTGTCCGTGTCTTGTGCTGGTAAAGGCAGCCGCGAAAGGAAATCCGCGTTGCCGTTTGCCGAACCTTTCCGATATTTCAGGGTGTAGGTGAAGTTGGACAGGAATTCGAGCCATCGTTGTACCCTGGCGTTGTGTTCTCCAACCTTGCCAATGCTCTCTAAGGCTTTGTGATCTGAATAGATGATGAACTTGGTTGACCACAAATAGCCCCGAAGGCGCTTAATGGCCCAAACAATGCCACCAGCTTCCAGATCCAGAACAGTCCAGTTCCGCTCCGCCGGAAGAGTAGCGCGGCTGATGTACACAATGGGTCTTACCGAGCCATCGAGTTGTTCTTGTTCCAGGGAGGCTCCAAAGCCGTCAATGCACGCGTCGGAGCACAAACGGAGAGGACGGCTGTTGTCCTCGACCGCAGCCCAATCCGGGAAGACCAAAATCTGGGGACGCGCGAGTTCGCTCAACAACGTTTTGACAACCTTGACCATGCCCGGGGTGTACTTGAAGGGGACGCCTTGTTTGAGAAGAGAGTTGAGAGGCCGCACCTTGGTGGCGAGATTCTGAAGGAATTTCCGGTAGTAGCTGAGGCCACCAAGGAGGCTCCTAAGCTGCTTAACATTCGTCGGCGGCGGCATGTGCGTGAGCGCCCGAACCTTGACGCCATCAGGGCTAACCCCAGCCGGGGAGATGGTGTGACCGAGGAAATTGGCGTGGGTGGCGCCGACACGAGCCTTCCCTGGAGACAGCTTGAGGTTGTACTGGCGCAGCCGTTTGAAAAACTCGATCATGTTGAGCACGTGTCCCAGAGGTTCCTCATCGAAACAGATAACATCATCCAGATAGGCAAGCACACGCTCCAGACCGTGCACCACTCTGTTGATGACCTTGACGAACCAAGACGGGCTGGCGTTGGCTCCTTGCGGCATCCGAAGCCATTCGAACAACTGCGTGGGAGTGCAAAAGGCGGTGAGCGGGACAGTGTCTTCGTCACAAACGATCTGGTGGAAGGCCGAATTGAGATCGAAGATGGAGAACACTTTCCCGGTGTAGAGAGAATCCAAGATACCGTCCACCCGAGGGAGAGATTGTCCATCCAAGTCCACCAGGGCGTTGAGTCGTTTGTAGTTGACGGTGATTCGAACCGATCCGTCCTTCTTGGGGATGACGACCAGGGGAGAAGCCCAGGGAGAAGTGGAATGCTGAATGAGCCCTGCCGCCAAATACTGGTCCAAGACGGCATCCACTTTCTTCTGCATTAACGGGTTAATACGATACGGGCGTGATGCGACGGGCTTCGTCCCTGCGGGGACAGAAAGAGTGAATGGCATGACGGTGCAGGAACCAAAATCGGTTTTCGAAGTAGAGAACACGTCGGAATACTCAACAAGGGCGTCGGCCAAACGATCAATAGCCTCCGGTGTCCATCCCGGGTTGTGTAGATCGAAAGCGATGTCGTGCATATGTGCGGGCAGCCTAGTCCACAATCGCAGAAAACTGGAGCGCTGGGCCTCGGAGAAGCGGTCAAGCAGTTCTTGTGGAGGCGGCTTCGGAGGAGGCGGGGCGGAGGCTGGGTCCGGAGAGCGGCGAGTCCCGGACTTGGGGCCAACGGCGTTGACCCGATGCGGTGATGTAGAGGACGGGGGGGCGGTGGGAGTCGAAGATGGAGCCAGCCTTCAGGGTTTCTACCGGTACTCGTAATAGCGGTGCAGCAGACACGCCAATAACGTCGCCCGGCTCCAATTCGGCACAACCTGCAAGGGGAATACGCTGAAGACCATTGGAAACAAATGCATCGGGGGACGAAAGTGCACCCACTTCAGGTCGGAACGATACGAGATATTCGCCGATCAGCGCAGGCATGCCCGAAGAACGGACGAGGTCCACCTCAACAAGGGCAGGCTCCGGCCCCAAGGAAATGCCCGAGCTCCCTGCATATTTGAGGTGAAACGAAGAGGCAGGAGCGTCGTCGTGTGTAGCGTAAACACAAGCGCCAGCGGCGAAACGTGTAGAGAGCGTGAGCTCGCCCATAACCCTGCCGTCCGGTCCAGGGTGGGGGAGGGTGGTGAACACGCGACAGTTGAACCGCATCCAGCTATCACGACCCAAAAGCACGGCGTGCCCCATGGCGGCATCTGGAACAACGCAGGCCCAGACCGCCAAAGAAGCGGTAGCTCGAGCTCCATGAAGAAAATTAACGGTGAGACGAACTGACCGAGTGGTCACATGGGCGGGTCCATCACCAAACCCACCCCAACGACGAGAGGGCGAAACACGAACGCTGCCAGCTGTCAAGGCTCCAGCGGCGATCATGGCGGTGACCACGGAGTCGGACACAAAAGACGCAGGAGACCCAGAGTCCAGCAGTGCCACTCGCGCGAGTTGAGAAGTGGCTGTAGGTCCGCCATGCAGCAGAACCCGGGTGGTGTAAGAGTCCGAGTCCAACAGGAGCGTGCCGCCGACCAGATCGGGCCCGTGTTCCAGAAGAGGAGGTTGGTCTGCACAAGCGGAGGTCGAGGCCACCAGATGAACACCAGGAGCATGGTCCCCCGGAGCGTCCAAACGGAGACAAGCTGGGTCTTCACCCCGGTCCTCCCGTGACGACGAACCGGCCGCGGTAGCAACCTCGTGGATGCGTCTACGGCCATGGGGAAGAGGCTGCGAAATGGGGGGGGTGGGGGAAGTGGAGGCGGGGAGAGCTTCGCCAGACAGGGGATGATCCCGCAAAAGGCGCCGAACTTCCATCAAAGCTTTTCCCAACAGGTTTTTACCGCTAGACGCCCACTTGGATGAAATGGTAGCCTCCGGAAAGCATGCAGACATGCCGATACCCCAAACACGATCAAAGGGGCTGGCTTCCGCAAGGAGGCGGGTACCCGTCTCCAGTAAATGTTGTTTCATGTCGTGGTTCTGAGCGAATTTGGCATACGACCCCGTAAGCACGATCTCTTCTCGACGACGCTCCCATTCGGCATAGTCAAAAGGACGTACGTTACGACCTAAGTACTTGTGTGTCTTAGGATCGGTTGCAGCCATGATTTTGTCATACGACGTCATATCCCCAAACAACTTCGCATTTTCAGACATCATAAATTGCTCACCACATGAATAACGTACCCCCAATACGTCAGAAGCCGAGGGAGTCCATTGCGAGAACACAGACGGAGGTTTCCAGAAGAGGAGGACGTCATCCGAAGCGTACTCGCATTTGTCATCAAACGGCGGAGCCGGTGCAGGGCGGAGGGGCAAAGAGCGGGCACCAGGCACGGGCGGGGGTGAGCCAAGCGGACGGGTCCTCATCTCCGACGGGGAGGACCCAGAAAGCGAGGGAGGAGCGGGCGAAGTCGTTCCGGTCCATGATCCGGAGGGCGGCCTACGAGCGGCGGCTCCGGCGAGGTCAATGTTAGCAGAGGCCATTCGGCTATGAGAGACCCGTTCGTTAGGAGAAGTCTTTCCTGCGGCAGACGAATGTGCGTGAATGGACGCAGGGCGCTCTGGACTACTCCCCCGTGACAAAGGAGCCGAACCTTCCACCGAATGGTGGGCACTACCATCCGATCCCGATGGCAGTGGTGCAGTCAGCACGTTGTGGGCAGCAGAGGAAGACGCATTCGTATCAGGTGCTGTCACACGGGGGCAGCGGACGGTCGAAGACAACGAAAGCTGCGAAAGAGAAGGAGAATCGACAGGATCCCCGGCGAATGTAGAAGGAGGCTCGTGTGCTATCCGAGAAGAGGCCCGGCTGACAACACCAGAAGATTCTTGGCGAACAGTAGTAGACGAGGTTCTTGTTCCTTCTGTAACCCAAGACGACGAGGTGAGCAGGGGTGAACCGCTCGACGTCTTACCTCCCTGTCGCCCACACCACAAAGGTTGTGCCGGAGTGGGTTTGTCATGTCCAATACCAGCAGACGATGAGGCGGGCGATGAGGAGGCGGGCCGAGAAACTAAACGTGATTTGGGGACATCGGGAGTATCCAAAGAAGTAGGCTGTACACGAACATCTTGGGAGACTCCAAAAGGGTGCACGGTGGTTGCTGTTGACGGTAGTACCGGCTGAACTCCGCCATCGGCAAGTCATTTCTTACCCTTCCAGCCCCTCTTAGCCGAAGTGGAAGTCTCCGACGAGGATTCTGTGTGTGAGGACTGTTTCATGTCCGATGTGTCAAATGAGCGGCGGGCTCGTCCGGAGGAGTGATTACGGGGTGGATTGCGTCCTGTAGGGCGTCTATACGAGGTCATGCGCTTTTTCCACCGACTCCAAAGTGCGGGATCTTTTTCCATGCAGAGCTTGATGTCATTGTTAAGCAGGCCTGTGGCGTTAATGAAACCACGAATACAGGATTTGAAGGAGTGATCTTCGCCTAAGCAGTTGAGGCACTTGCCCTTGTACAGCCGAAGCGCGTTGCGGCGGTCTTCAGCTGAGACCAAGGGAGTGAACAATGGCGGATCATTCTTGGTTAGAGCCATCTCACTAGCGACATTGTACACCTCTTGAAAGTGTCCTTGCAACGGCCAGTCGCTGTAGTGCAACAGAAAAGGGTCCCGATCATCATTAGGCAGAGGGTCAACACTCATCACCGCAGCCGAAGAACCTGGACTCCACGAAGGGGTCACCGACGACCGCAACGCCGAAGAAGCTACAGCACGCGAAACAGCAGACGAACTCCGAGCATTCGTGGAAGACACCGAAAAAAAATCGTCACCATGTACCGCCGGCGTGTGCGCGAATGCCCGCTTGTCCAACACATCCCACATATCGTCCAAACACGAAGCATGTCGCCCAAAAGGGGCTTCCATGGAGAGCTGCTCATCCTTGTACACCTGTCCAGACACTACGGGAAACTGCTTCAACATGGAGTCTCGAACAGCTATCTGCACTTGTGCATCCGAAGGCTTGAACGCGTGATGAGAAACCATGACAGTCATGGCCAGAGCCTTATAGCGACGAATATATTCTCCGTACGTCTCGCCGGTGGACACGCCAAAACTACGAAGGCGATCGATCCCCGAGCTCTTGTCTTGAGTGTCCCAGGCGGCCGCCAATTTCTGGATAAAGAACGCGTACGTCGAGGGCCCGGCCGGTTCCTTGCGCAGATGGTTTTCTACCTGTTGGAAAGTGGCATCAAGAAATTCCAGCGTGGCACGGTTGGTGGTTTGACCTTCAACGACAGCAGCACGAACACGTTTGCGCAACAACGGAAGCCATCCTGCGACCCAGGTGGAGGAAGCGAAAGTCTGCTTGCGTTTGACGTCGCTTTTGTTGAGGATCTCGGTGACCACGCCCTTGCAGCTAGACGCGAAACGAGCAAATTCATCAGGATCAGAACCAAGGGGCAAGCGTGTGACACTATCAAGTTGTTCCGGCTTCAGCTTGTCCATCTTGTCTTGAATGCGGATGGTGTCGGCCTCCGCTGCAGCGGCGTCCGCAGCGTCCAAAGCCTCCTGCCTCGTCCTCGCCCCCGTGGAAGACAAAGGCAAGCTAGCATCATCCTGAGGCAACGGCGATGTCGCGTTGGCCGGTGACGCCATGACGTGGCCGGTCGCCGGGCGAGGATCGATCAGGATAGACGTACGCGGGAGGGGGGGGGGCACCACCAAAGGCTGTTGTAGCAGAGCTGGGGCGGTCGACGCTGATGACACCACCAAAGGCTGTTGCGGCAGAGCTGGGGCGGCCGGCGCTGATGACGATGACACTGCCGTGGCCCTGGCAGCTGCCTCATCGTGAACCTCGTACCCTGAACGAACTCCCGAGGAACTCGAAGCGTGGTCTTGCAATGGTGCCAAATGCGCCCGTGACGAAAAGGGTGGGGCAGAAGGTGGCATGCTAGGGGCGTTCGAGGGCACAGAAGGTGGTACATTCGAGTCGGCAGCAGCATCCACAACTTGGCCAGGCGTTTGCGCGCGCAGGAGAGTGAGCACTTGTTCCAACAGCATTTCAGTACGGGAAGCCGAAGTCGAGGCGTGTGATGCAGCATTGCGTGGTGAACCAACCCGTTCGTCCAAAAGCAAGGAAGATGTGGGCTGATCTACCACGGTGTGTGTAGGGGCATGGCTTTTAACCGCGGCGGAAATGTTCACGAAGTTGCATGTTGGCAAGTTTGAACGCCAAAGTAGACACGGGCGGCGGTCCTACATCAGCGGGGGGGAGCAAAACCGGTGGCGAAGAACAGAGTGAACCATCTTCTGAGGCAGTCTTACGTTCCCCCAACAGCCCAGAACTACGAAAATCACACCGATCATACTGCACTTGCCTGCGACCCCGACCTGACTTCCGTCGCCCTTTGCCCCCTCGACCGCTGTCCGAGCTGGTCGCCCTGCCGTTGCCCCCGCTCCTCGTCGGGCTCCGGCTGCGGCTACGCCTACGCGAAGGCGTGTTGCTCCCGCGGCGGTCGCTGCTCCGGCTGCGACCACGCCGAGACGAAGGTGCGTGACGTGGCTGGCGGTCGGTGCTCCGGCTCCGGCTCCGGCTCTCGCGGTGTCGACGCTTGGACGAAGATTCCGCGTACCCCCGCCCGCCATCTTCAACACCCGGCCCTCGCGAAGTGCGCTCGGCCGTCCCGCTCTTGGCCGTGGGGGCTTGATCACCCCAACGGCTCCTCCGGCTGGTGGAGGCAGGAGCCGCCGACAGACTGTAGTCCTTGGTCCCTCCGGAACCATGCGCACGGCTTGCAGAATCCTGCTGTGGGAGCTGCAGATCATGCTGAAAATCGTCGTTGGTTGCAGTACGAGCTAGCGGCAACCGAATTCCCCCATTGTGCACCACCACCGCGGTTCCCTGGGGACCCTCGGTGAAGGAAGCCCTACGGAGAGCAGACACTAACCGAAACACACTCTGTCGTAAGGACGGTTCTAGCTGGTCGAGGAACGGACTCGATACAAGATGTGCAAAACCAAGGTCTGTATACGAGTCAGGACAGCGGTCACGCACGATGTGTTGGAGGCCAGCCCACGCAAAAAGGGCACTAGTTCGGTCAGCATCATGGAAGGTGATCACATCTGTGGGCGTGGAAAGGGGGCGGGACAGGAACGCTGTGTCTTCTGCGTGAAACCTGTACTCCTCGGCTTCGTCGTCTGACGCGCCGTCGGCATCCCCGGCCGGCCCACCCAGCGTCACAGAAAACTGGGGAGCAGCAGCCACTTCCGGTGCCGCCTGGGGCGTGGGAGGGGGCACGACACGACGACGGGCGGGTCGCGAAAGCAAAGTTGAAGCATGCGGCCGGTGCCCGAGGTCCTCCAGCCGTGATCGGAGCGCCCCTTGCTTCGCCCTAGCAGCCCGGACATACTCCTCGCGCGCCGCTAGTTCCGCTTTCTTCTGTGCAGCAGCCTGAGCAGCCTCGCGCTCCTCCTCCTGCTTCCTCGCAGCCTCCGCCAGAGCAGCCTCACGCTCCTCCTCCTGCCTCCTCGCAGCTTCCGCCAGAGCAGCCTCACGCTCCTTCGCCTGCTTCCTCGCAGCCTCCGCCAGAGCAGCCTGACGCTCCTCCTCCTGCTTCCTCGCATCATCCGCCAGAGCAGCCTCACGCTCCTCCAGCAGCTTCCGCTCTTCCGCCGCCGCTACCTCGCTAGCCAGACCGCGGTGCCACATCTCGGTCAATTCTTGAAAGGCGGCGAACTCATCTTGCGACAAGTGCATCACCATGTCTTCCTGCGGGAGCGAGAAAGGGCGAGCGCAAATGGGGGAACCAGGAGACAAACGAGCTGCCCTGACCACGTCGCGCAGGGAGATCCGTCCAGCGGTGTATGCTTGTTCCAGGTCCGCCGGATCCGCCGTGGCGATGTTGTACCTCAGGTCATCAGCTGCGGACGCGCCTGGAGTGGACTCGCTCTCGTCGCCCGTCCCGGCCCCTGCAAGCAGCTCCGCGGTGGACGGCTCGCCCTCGGCCTCGTAATCGAGGATTTCCTCATTGCCTTCCATCAGTTCCACATATCCGCTGGACATGGTGTTCTCTTTTTTCAAAAAGACAGGGCCAGAGGAAGGGCAGCTACTATCGATTTTTACACGTGCAGAACGGCCAGCAACAGTAGATGTGTCACCCCCAACCGCTGTTGCGACAGCAGAACCGATTGCAGCGGAAACAGTAAAGCGGGGCGTAATCGCGGTAGAAGCAAACCGAGGTCCATGCGAAAAACGGAGATACCCACAGGACAGCATACGCCCGGCGATAAAAGCTTGATGCACACGAGGTTGAAGCGGATCCAACCAAGCAGAAAAGGCGTCCAAAAGCACACCATGCCACGCATACACAGCAGTGGAAGCTAGCACAAAAGGACCGGTATTAAATGGGGACACGAGATTGTCCGACCAAAACACACGCAGAGCAGCACGGCGTTCCTCCGCAACGGGTGCCGAAGTGCGAGCAAAGACCGCTGTGGGTTTGCGCTGTTGAAAGGTTTCCAATTCGAATGCCTTGAGGGTGAATGATGCTCCAAAAAAAATTTCCATGTGATTGCGAAAAATGGAGGGAAGGCTGGTGGGGCGGCTGACACCCAATTTGTGTGCACACAATGCTCTCCACGTCGAAACAAGCGGAGTCAAATCGGAGAGCACCACAGGGAAATCCGCGGACATCGGCCGGTACGCCGGCATGAATGCAATAGAAGTGGTAGCGGACGCGGGAAGCATGCTATCATCTCGAGTCCCGCTACACAAAGACAGCAACTCCGGTTGCTTCATGCAAAGCGTGTCCGCCACCGAAATAACTTCATGGACCGCCGATGCAGACAAAATAGCTTGGGAGGGGCGGCGAGCGTAGGAAAAATCACCTACAACATCGCGATGACCGCCGAGACGCGTATCCTTCGCAAGATCCCAGTCCCGCGGGCGCTTAGCGAAAGCATCGCAAGCCAGCATCCTCTACAAGAGAAGAAGCAGAGAAGGCTAAGTCTAGAATCTCGTGGGTGGTGAGACCAAATAACAAACAACCCCGTGATTGTGAAGAAAGCGTGACAACAACACACAGCAGCGTGGAGGCCGCGTCCAGCACCCGCTTACCGTGTAATGCCAGCTGACGCCAAGTTTAAAGGAGGGGAAGCCGTGGGTGGTAGCTTGCTCCTAGAGATAGATGAAGGTAGGTTCTGTCGTTGACACGCTTGTCCACGATCACGTAGAGATGAGAAAGTTGCTTGTTATTGCTGAGAGACGATCAGCAAGGGTCTGAGGTGAAGTGGGGATCCAACTTCACCTCAGGGGGGTACGCAGACTAGACAAAATCCTAAGAGGGTAGGTGTCTGAAGGGTATACCTCCTGAGACCGACCCACATCCTATCAACAATAAGATGTACCCTATTTAAGCTAGCAGCCACACTCCTTAACAGTAGACTGCGGAGGAACAGGGAGTTTCTGCTTGGTTTCTTCGGAGATCCGATGAGTGATCTGAATTGCGTGACGGGTAGGAGTGGTGACGCGTCTCTTCGGTTCCTCGCCTTCTTGTGTTCTCTGCTGTTCCCTCTTCCCTCTAATACAAGACTTTCCCATCTCGGCCCTCACCGGCCGAGTAGCCTTTCTCCACAAACCTACAAGCTTCGGCCTACCCGGTTTATCCAACACGATGCGTCTTTCATCGCTCGTGTGATGGTCGTCTGTTCTTCGTCAGCATCAGTAAGCACTTTGCGGGCGAGTGCCGCCTTTTCTCGAGCTTCGACAGATGCTGACTCCGCTGAACGCAGCTGCTGTAGAGCTTCTTGGTATGCACGGTCTCCAGTGTCTTCGTCATCTTCATGTTCTTGGTCTCCACCATCTTCATCTCCATCATCTTGATCACCGTCATCATATTCATCGTGTAGTTCGTAGATAGGATGTTGGGTGGCTTGGTGCACCCGGCGCAGTTGTAGACGGCAAAAATAACAGAACCGCGCGGCGAGTTTGCCGGCAACGATAAAATACAGTAAACTGCCCGCGGGTGTGGTAACCCGCCGCATCTGTGATGTTCCGGAGCGTGATAGCTCTGATGTGTTGACGCTGGTGCTGTGATAGCTGTTGTGATGGCGTGATAGCCTAGAGGCGTGAAAGCCTGGCAGCGTGATAGCTGGTCGATAGGTAGTATGGACACGGGCGTGATAGCCCAGGGCGTGATAGCCGGGAAAAAGGAAGATGAATTAATCAAGGGCACGTGGCCAACACAGTTGGTTGCAGACACGCATACCCAGAAAACAAGAATATGTGGCAAAGATGGTACCACCATTCCCCCAATTTACTACAACTGCGGAACCCCCAAAATTCCCCGCTCCATCTTCTAGGAACATTCCTCGGTTGCAATAATCTGTCAATGCTGTGAGTACATCCAACAGCCCCCCTGCTCGCTGCATTGTCAAGATTATTCCCGAACTGGCTTATATTATGCATCACACGAAACCCATCCCAAAAACTCCAGAAATCAATGTCATTGTGCAACAGTCGTTTCTCCTCCCATTCTCTTGCAACAACCAACACCATTAAACCAGAGAGACTAGTTCGAACTTCCATTGGTCGCAAACGAACCAGAAACACATACTACCAGAGTCTCCATCGGTCTTCATTGTATCCAGAATCTCCAAAGATCAAAACATTCACTAAAAACCATTAAACCAGAAACACTTGATTGGAATTCCCATCGGTTCCAAACCATTAAACCAGGAACACCACCAACAATTTCCATCGGTCGCTCATGAATTTCAAATTTTCCCAATATCAAATCATCCAAAACTCAAATCGTGGAAACAACCGCAATGGGTTATATCAGGAACAAATGAAAACAAACACGAATGCAAACACATCCAACACCGTCCGGGACAAACCACTTTCCGAGGATACTTCAAATCCACAAGAAAAAAACCCTTCCGAGTATTTTCTATCGGCCAATTTTGAATTCAATGCCCAGCAAACACGATGAAATTACAAACCAGAATACCTCAGCAACATGGAACAACACCAAACCTGCCTCAGAAACGAAATCTCCTTGAAACATGTGACATCGCTACGTGCCCTGCCTGCGTGGTTGACAGCGCGAGGTACATTGGAGTCATGGAGTGCTACAAAGATAGGCCCCCCTTCCTCTTTCATTATTTTTCCTCAAACACAAACCTCCGTTCAGTTTCCCACAATACGTTTTTTTTTTTCTTCCTGCATACCCTACCCATACATGTCTGGCTACGGCCCCCCTTCTCCGAACACCAGACGTGAACGGATCAACCCTCTACTTGATAAACGCATCTTGTGACATTTGGGTACTGGAAACAACACCAAAAATCGCAACCTGCATTGTCAATTCCCGAACTCTGCAAATCGAACATCTAAAACAGACGATACATTCCATTCTTCGAAACATTGCGGCAGTTAATTGTCATGACACACCAATTCCCCCCCAAATGACAATTGACAACAGCATCGAAGACATATCATTTTATAGAAATAGAGGGGTTACCCCTGGCCGATGGTACATGGAAAGGCGCGCCAAATACACAGGGGACAACGTAGATAGAGCCTTCTACCTAAAAAAATGCCACACGCCGAAGAAGGAAAAAACAAAAAACAACAAGCACAACCATAGTAGCGGCCTTCGCGACATGGCCGCAAGGATTCCAACCAATAACCCTATTCCATCATCACGATCCTTCTGAACAGTTTCAACGCAGCCTTCATGCCGTCAAATATTCTTGCAGGTGCAATTTCAATCGCAAAACCAAATCCGAAAGAACGCCGAAACAAGCCAAAACCAAAACCAAACAAAAAAAACAATTCCGGATCCACAAACCCGCATACATTTGTCACTAAACCGCCGTTGCCCGTGGTTTCCATCCCCGCTGGGCGATGTATCCTTCTCTGGAAATTATCTCAAACCGTCAACAGCACAGAACCATTCTCAGACAAATACCAAACAAGCGGCAGCGCTGCATCAAAAACACATCGGAATGGGGACGGACAATTCTGAGGAAAACACCTTCAAAGAGTAGGCACAAAAACTCAAACGAAACAATGTTACAATTTCTTGGACGACAGAAACGAGTATTCGGAAAGCACATAGGCCCTAACAATCACTCCTGCCAACTCCTTGCTCCAGTATAGTCGTTGAGCACCAAACTAAACAGTGCACACACGCAAATCGGTGCCGCCGTTGCTGTCCACGAAACGGATAGAAAACTAAACAAAGATATAGACAGCCCCCCCCCCATATGGGGAAACAAAAACAAATCGATTGCTGTTCATGCCCTCTAGAATCATGGTCACACATGACATCCCCCCCCCCATGATTCTGGATGTACATAAAAACAGCAACCAACAAAAAAAAAAAAACCAGTGCAAAAATAAAACGCGCTGCCCGAAAGAAAGGGAAAAAAAACTAAACTAAAACACGAAACCCACATTGTTCGGATCAGAATCGATGTCGTCGCGCGATGCAAGGCGCGTCACGAGCCCAAACGGAATGCCCCGCTCGGAGGGGCGACCCCCAGCAGGTTGTTCTTGATCTCCCACATGCACCCTTCCAAACATCCTGTTCTCCACCGCCCTCCATCTCGTCGCTCCCCAGCTCGCCTTCCCCCAGCTCACCGGTCCGTATCATCCCAGGCCAAATCATCGGCTTGCCGTTCAATACGTGCCGTCGGAGATGGATGTGGTCCATCGGCCTCGGAGGTCGGCACCGATTTGCGTGTCGGCAACGGCGCGGCGGCAGTAACAGCGGCGGGCAGCGGAGCGGCGGTAGTCCTCGTCGCAGTCATCCGCTGGTCCGGCAGCGCGGCGACATCCGGCGAGGATGCAGGCGGCACAGGGGGCCCGGGACTTGGCGGCAGCGGCGGCGGTGCGGCGGCAGCGGCGGCGGCGGCTGCAGGCCAAGGCGCAGCGGTGGCAGCGGGCTGCGAAGCGGTGATGGCCCCGGGTCCCAACTCCCTGGGGAGGGTGTTCCCTTGTTGCTTGGCAGTCAAACTCAAAACGGGTTGGGGAAAGTAGCCAGCGCGGTGGTGGAAAACGTCAACATCCATTTGTTCGGCACGACCCAACACATCCACATCACACTTAGACGCAACACCTTCCCTCGCATCAAACATCCCCGCACTCGCCCCCGAGTCTCCCTGCAACTGCTCACCACCTTTGGGTGTTGACATCCTAGTGTGCCATACCGGGGCTTGAAACGTCACAGCAGGCTTCACGACAGGAACCACAGGAACATCAGGCACAGACATACCAGCAACGGGAACACCAGACACCTCCCCATCACTAACAACTCTAATCTCATTTCCAGACACAGAATCAGACTCGCCTAGAGAATTCACACTACGTGTGAGGAAGAGACGAAGAGGGGCGCCACTTGCTGGAGGAATGTCGCCCGGAGGTGGAGAGGGGGTCGCGGTCGAGGAGGCAGAGGTCGTTGGATTAGCGCCGATGTACTGCTGCTGCTGCTGCTGCTGCTGCTGCTGCTGCTGCTGCTGCTGAGTCGCCGGCTGAGTAGCGGTGCTAAAGGCCTCGTTGAAGACTCGCTGCTCATCAGCGTCGGACCCTGCAGAACGGGGACAGAACGCGCGGACCCGACCCCAGCTTGCCCCTTGGTCGAGTTGGTGCAGCTGCTCTCGATATGATCCGCCCGACAAGCGCCCCGATTCTTGCCCCCCGGCCTGAGGAAAACCTGGTCCCCGCATACCGTCCCTCTCGCGAATGAACGCCATGAAGTCGTTGTAGTGGAACAAGAAGTCCTTGCGAAGTTTATGGCAGTCCGGGGTGTTGTGGGAGGAGTTCGCTCCGTGAACCTAGCAGAAGAAGGCACCTCTCTGCTCATGAGATGTTCCGCCATCCGCTCCCGCAGCAGCTGCTCTCCTCATAATGCCGCCGTCCCGGCCCGCGCCGGCAGCGGCGGGCGCATGCCTCGTGTCCTCGATCCCCTCCCCAGACCTCCGTTTGATCCTCTGCTCGTGCTCGACCAGCCTCAGCGTCTCTTCCAGAGTACCTCTCGAAAGCATGGGGTGGAACAGAATACGGTCTTTGACATCGTCGTACATTGGGAGCAAGCCACGTGCAAAGTGTCTCGACATTAACGTCTCCTCTCGATTGTCCCCACAAGACTGTAATTGCATCCACACAGTATTCGCTCTTCCCCAGTAGTCGACCAGAGTCTCTCCATGCTTCTGCCTAAGGCAGTTCCAAGTGCCGTCCAGGATTTCTCTCTCATGCGTCCTGCTTGTAGTGTAGTAGGACTGAAACACTCTCCACCCTGCTTGTGGACTCTCTGAAGCTAGTATCTGGTCTAGTAGAGGTTGAACGTTGATTTTCGTGATCAAGCACATCCAGACTCTCGTGGCCTTTCGAACACTTTCATCGCCATACCTCTGCCGCAACCAAGTCTTATCGACGTGCAACGAACCCACAGGAATCTCTTCTCCTCTCATGATCTCTTCAAGACCCTCTGCATCCATCCACCCTGAGAAACAACTCGTAAAAATTCGGAACGCGACAGTCACACTTCGATCCTTCAAGAAAGCATCATTCCACTCAGGTACTTCGACTCTCTCTCTCAGCTTCAACTCTATGGGCTGGGAACTTGACGTGCCTGAGCGGACGTCATGTCCCGGAGTCTGGGAGGCGAAGTTGGCAACCCGGCGGAGGAGGTCGACAAGGGCGATAGTTGGATCTTGTTCCCCTCCATCCGCGGCTGCTTTCGTTCCTCCCTGCTGGTCCACATCGGGGAGGCTCAACGAACCTCGTCCTTCCCCCCCGTTGTCTTCCCCGTGGGGAGAGGAACTAGTCCCTGGTCCCCGCGGAGGTCTTCGTCCATCTCCTCCAGCCGTCTTATTCGCGCAGACACAGCAGCCACTTTCTTGATCTATTACGCTAGCGTGTTGGGTGGCTTGGTGCACCCGGCGCAGTTGTAGACGGCAAAAATAACAGAACCGCGCGGCGAGTTTGCCGGCAACGATAAAATACAGTAAACTGCCCGCGGGTGTGGTAACCCGCCGCATCTGTGATGTTCCGGAGCGTGATAGCTCTGATGTGTTGACGCTGGTGCTGTGATAGCTGTTGTGATGGCGTGATAGCCTAGAGGCGTGAAAGCCTGGCAGCGTGATAGCTGGTCGATAGGTAGTATGGACACGGGCGTGATAGCCCAGGGCGTGATAGCCGGGAAAAAGGAAGATGAATTAATCAAGGGCACGTGGCCAACACAGTTGGTTGCACACACGCATACCCAGAAAACAAGAATATGTGGCAAAGATGGTACCACCATTCCCCCAATCTACTACAACTGCGGAACCCCCAAAATTCCCCGCTCCATCTTCTAGGAACATTCCTCGGTTGCAATAATCTGTCAATGCTGTGAGTACATCCAACATAGGAGTAGGGCTCCCGTTCTCCCCTAGTAGTTTGTTGATGTTGGGCCGATACAAGGCCAGAGTCCTCCTTGTCGTGTACTTCCACTCTGGATATTCCGTTTCCCTGCCGCTGAACTTATGCAGGCTCCTCAGCAGTTGGAAGTGTTTGCTGTCTTGGACCATGGCCGATCCTTGTGGGTACTGGTGCCAGGTGCTGATGCCGAGGCTCTCCTTCCAGTAGTTTCTCCTTTTCCAATTCCCTTAAATTGTTCCTCCGTCCAATTCCTTGCTCAAATGTTGAGGCTTCTTGCTCAGATGTTGAGGCTTCCTTTTTTTCCAGAACTGTACTCTTCGTTGTAATGTCGACTTGAATTGCTGATGCAGGTGGCCAAACCTGGCACAATTCTTGTTTCCGCGCGACCTCCGGTGCTCAGAGTGGCGTACTTGTCGTCGTTCGAGCTCGGTTCGTATTCCAGCGACACCCTATTTGTCGAAGTGCTGTCCAAGTTACCAGCTTCCTTCAGGGTTCGGGGAAAATTCTTTTCGAACAGCTCTCTCGATATTTTCCAGCGACACCCTATCTGAAAGGTAAACTACGCGGGGTGCAGCAAGCACGTTCTGGACGTTACTTGGGGCACTGGGTAGTCGGCCGTGTTAGGCCGAGAGAGAGAGATTGAGAGAGAGTTGGAGAGAGAGTGGGAGAAGGAAACTTGATTGGAGAGAGACGACGGTGGTGGTGGTGGAGAGAGAGAGGAAGAAGTGAGCGCAGCACGCACGCAAGCTTCATCGCACCAACCACGCCAAAAGGGTCCCCGTGACCGCACCGATGGTACCCTGCAACACACGAAATTCCCAACACGTATCCCCCTGGGATCCTCACGACCAGATACTGCTGCGAGTATATCTAACATCCCCCCTGCTCGCAACAGTTATTCACTGAAAACTTCGCGAACACTCGATATCTCAACCAAAATACATCTATCTCTCCAAGAATATATGCCATCAATACTCGACCAGAATAACATAAGAGGGAAAAACAATTCAAAGGAACATGAATACTGCATCGCGCGTAACAAATACTTGGCGCGAGAAATGAAAGAAAACGGGAAACAAAACGAGAAACAAAACAAAACCAAAACACAACCAATCAGAAAAACAATAAAATGTTCATGCCAAATTCATTGCAAAATCACGGTGAGACTCGAAAGCGTCCTTCGGCAAGCTCTTCGTGAGAAAATCTGCACGCTGGTACGGAGACGGCACGTGGATCACCGAAATTTCCTTCCTCTCTACCAGTTCCCTGAGAAAATGGTGCCTTGTTGAATCGCCCCCTGGTTGTCCTCGAAGACGGGGATACACGGCATGCCGACCTGTGGCAACATGAAACGCCAAATCTGCCTCAAAAACAAAATCTCCTTCACTATGTCACCAAGCGCGACGTACTCTGCTTCTGTCGTCGAAAGCGTGACGCACTTTTGCGTTCTGGAAACCAAGACACAGCGCCTCCTCCACACGTCACGATTCCCCCTGATACCGACCTACGGTCTGCTGCCTTGCTTGCAAAGTCCGCATCAGCGTACCCCTGCAAGCTGAATCCTTCTACTGTACCCCTCTGAAACGAAATACCAAAGTGACTCGTCCTCCTCGCATAGCCTAAAATATCCATCGCTGCATTCCAGTGTACCAGCTTCGGAGATGCGCAATACCTAGCTACTGCCCTTACAGCATTCGCAATGTCTGGCCTAGTTTGAGTCGCCAGCCACATCAACGATCCTACCAGCTCACGAAACGGAAAGTCTGTCGCCACCTCATCCGCATCAAAATCAGAAAGCTTCACCCCCGAAGACATCGGAACGCTCTTACCTCCCACTACTCCATATTCTGCTGCTAGCTCGTCCGTGAAAGTCTGCTGAGAAAACGTCAACCTTCCGGTCTCCTTGTTCCTCTCGTAAAAGCACCCAGAATACCATCTCAACTCTCCCAGGTTCTTCACTGGCACGGACTTGTTAAGGTCGGCGCCAAACTTGTCACATCTCTCCCTCTCTCCCACAGCAAAAATATCATCTACATGTACTACCAAAATCAAAACAACACATCCATCCTCAATCAAACGAAACACACAAGCATCGGCCATGCACTGCTCAAAACCTAACGCCACTAAACACCTCTTCAGCATTGCATGCCACTGCCTAGATGCCTGTCTCAAGCCATACAGACTCTTGCCTAGTTTTACAATCATTCCAGATAGAGCTCCACATCCCTGTGGCAAACGCATGTACACGTCTTCCTCCAACTCCGAGCGCACAAAAGCTTGCTCAATATCGAAATGACACAAGTCGAG
>FN649749.1:1920743-1935368 GCA_000310025.1 Ectocarpus siliculosus
AGTCCCACACGATCGCCCTGCTTCGGGCTGATGTTTTATACCATGCGGCCAATCTTTGCCCTTCGTCTATTCTAATCATTCTGCCACAATGTATACAGGCCAGCTCCATGGCCAGGGCTGGCGTCGCTTTGGCCGCCGCTTCGAATTGTGGTTGGGGGATACACGTGGAAAGAGGCTACGCGAAATCTTTGAGGCCGCGTCTGCGGGAAGCGTCTGGGCAAGGTGCGAGATTGAAGACCGTTTCCCAGTTCAAGGAAGGCTGGATCACGCTTGTTGCAGGAGTACACTAGTCTCGTTTTTTTGGGGTTGCAGAATTAGGCGATGCATTTACTGGCACTTTCTGCACGGGGGTTTGAAGGGCGGAAGCAAGGACGACCCCTGCTCCGCGTGCGAGGTTGAAGTAGGGGCGCATCGTAAAAATAGTTGTTGAAGCGGTGGTGTGGCAGAAGGGTTAGTGATTGACTTTGGTAGCGCCCTCGTGCTTTTTATCGTCGGAACGGGTTCTGTCGTAAGCGGCGCAATTCTGTTGAACGTCGACAGGGAGCGATGAAGACAAATTAAAGGCACGTGGTTCGTGTTAGGGTGAGGGCTAGTTTTGATGACGTAACTGGAGGTCGTATCAGAAAGTAGGTATCTTAAAAATTGGCGGTGTTTTTTTGCGAACAGCATCCGTAGGTCCACACTTCGTGCACGTTTAGGCGCGTGCTCGTTTTCCACTCCTCCCGTACTTAGTTGTACGCCCCCCCCCCCAATCTTCTTCCGTGGGAACATTTCCTCCCCAAGTACGAAGAAGGGCCATATTTTTGTTCTTGGTTTGAGGTGATCGATGGGAATCGATGGTTCAAACGTTGGGGTTTAAGATTGGGAAAAAAACATGCATCATTAAGCGATGCGTTGACGAATGGTGGCCGCAAAAAGATGCTGAACGATGAAATCCCTAAATAGCGTTCGCCGTGGAGAAGCCGGACGCCGCCCGTCCATATGCGTGGTGCTTTTTCCGCTTCGATCCTTTTTCAACGCGGCACCTTGATGTTGCCCAAGAAGCATATGTGTCTGCCGTCTACCATTCATTGTATTCACGGTCTACCTTCCACCACGGTGAGGGAAAGGCTGCCCCCCCTAGACTATAGTCTTTGAGATATACTCAAGCAAATAAATCAAACCCCTCCTTAGCAGGTGAAGATGCACTTCCTACGCGTTCGACTCAGCTCGCACACCGGATCCGGCATGTATTACCTGGTGTGTGAAGAAGTAGGGGCAGCACAACCAACCCCATTACCCAAAGTGAGACTATTAACAAGACGGACATGTTTCGCCCATGGCTGGTGTCAGGCTTGACGTGGATGTACAACATAAAACCCTGGCTGATTCCATGTCTGGACAACCTTCTGCATGTGGTCCTCCTGCTGTTGCTGGTGTTTGCCCGGTTGCGGCGACGCAGGGACCTCAGGCCTGGCGTTCGAATGCGTGGCTTACTTATGGGGAGGAGATCCTTACCGCACACTATATCAAGCAAGTAAGTGGAGGAGAAGCAGTTGTAACCGAAGAGGTGCGACGTGCTGATAGTGCTCAAACGACAGTGCTCGGCTAGACGAGGGTTGGGCTGACTGTCTTATTTGGTTGACGTCTTCGCCGCAGTCGAGCGGTACGGATGCTGCAAGTGTTTCGCCGGTATTTTATAGCCTTGGCTAGACGTTTAGTTAGCCGTTGTGCATGGCAAGTTACGCTTAGGGCCCATGTTGCAGAGAGGCCCCCCCCTGACCTAACTGAAGTCACTATTGGACACCCAGTTTCCGTTCTCGTTGTTCTACCGAGTGTTTGGGGTTACTTACTCGCCCAACACACGGACCCGACCTGCGGCGAGTTACTGAAAAGATGCTCATGCTGATGCCGATGTCGTTCCCGTCAGGTGAAACAATCCTTTTGCGTGGACGCCAGGAATCTCGCTTGGATCAGAGGAATCGGTTCAGAAGACGGTGAGCCCTCTTCTACATTCCCTGTACCGCTTTGCCGTGTTGATGGGTTACTCTTAAAAATTCACGTCATTTAGTTATCCGAGCGAAGCGATATTTCCAATATTGCCAGAGGAGACAGTGCAAGGTATGCTCCTTCCAGAAGAAAGAGTTTGTACAGTCCGTTCGCCTGATCTAGCTTGTAGATAACTGACTTGATTTTACCCCGCAGGGGTCAGCAGATGCACCTTTTGTTTTTCCTTAGGACACAGCGGATTGCAGCAGATAACACACGCCCGTTGTCAGCACACGCACAGCAGACTGCCTACGCATCACACGCGACACACACGCACAGCGGGCGACAGCATCTGTTTTCGATGCCGCTGGATTCTCTGTGATGTCATGAGGCTATGTATTGCTGTCGCGCATGTATTTTTTCGACCGCCGAGCTCAACTGCCAGGTATGTGAGCACAGCAGCACATTAGTTCTCGAAACCTAGGACGACGATCGCCATCGCACCGCTTCGAGCTTGTGCTCCATTGTGGTGTCATACAGCGTGGCAGGTTTGTTACGCATGGGTGCTGCGTGCGGGAAGACCTCAGTGGCGGCGTGTAATCCGACATTTTATATTTTGGCCCGGGCACGAGGGCCGCATCGGTCGCATCGGCAGGCGAAAAAAACAAACCGTATTTCACATCGCCACGATGCTCTCGCCACACACAGCACCCATGCCTCACACAACTGTCACGCTATACAATACCACAAAGGAGCACACGCTCCAAGTGGTGCGATGGTGACGCTTGGTGCGCCAGGCGACGAGTCCTGCCTGACTGGTGTCCTGCTGTTTCGCTGCCAGTTGGAAAAACAGCGAACAGAATAGGATGGAACAGTGGGTTCAGCACTATTAAAGTATGCGGGGGGAATGTACGACGACGAAAGCGCGATGTGGACGGGGGTGGGGGTGGGGGTGGGGAGGGTAACCTGCATGTCAAAGTGAACGTAACCACAGCTCTCACACCAGCACAGCAGGAAGGTGGAGTAGTATCAAGTGTGTGGTGTTTGCACCCTGTTTCCGCCCGTTGACTCACATATGTGACGACAGTTACATCTATCAGCTGCCGCTCGCTCGTTGTTGCGAGATATACAGCTAGGATATATTTTGTGTCAGAGCTTAGCGCTCGACTTGGAACGGGCGTGTCATGTAACAACAACGCCAAAAAGCTGTGTTACTATCTTCGTTTGTATTTGGACAGGATGCTCTTTGTGATTGCCGTCGTCACGTGCGTTCAACCACCTCGGTACCGACCGCACTATGTAGATGACTGGCCCGCGAATGCTCAGCTGCGTGTTATGACGGCGGGGGATATGTTTAATTTTGCGCCTTAGGAGCTGAAGACCATTCACCGAAGCCCGACGAGGAAGTGTGGCCAGTGTCTGACTACCTTGGCTCTCGAGGACCAGGCACCCCCAGACGTTACTATTTTTTAGCCCCTGGGAGCGTTTGGATGAGAGAGCTCATTGCCGGCATATTATTTGTAATTTCTAGGCCTAACTAGACGTGTTGCGAAAGGGAAGATAGTATTTTTCAAGGGTTAGGGCGTACTGCAGTTTCCCAATGCATGTGGCAATGAAACGTACCGCAGAGTGCTCGCCTGGTGCTACTGCTACCGCTGCCAGTACGGCTTATGCGTCATGCTCAAGGTCACACGAGCCCCCAGCATGAGTGAACAGCAGTTAATGTGGTTCGCGTCTTCGTGTTCGTCGTTCGCAGGCCAAAGCTGGCTGCCGTATATCAGGCCACCGTCCCGGAGGGTGGGAGCATGTCGGCCGCAGCGTCGGGCAAACACATGCGGGGAAATAATCACCTACGTCGGATATGAGGGCGAGGTCGTGGGGGGTGGGTGGTGGGGGGGGAGGGGGTTGCATCGAAGTTAAAACAATACCTGTAATGTTGTTTTTGTATAGGGTCGATGCACAGAGGGTAATCCGCTCGCAGTTCAGCGGCAAGGACAGAACTCCACATGCACAGAAAGCAAGGGGCCTGGCGACGCGCACTGGTTTGTCGTTATTCTGTACCATCTGGTAGCGTTGGGCGCACACATGATCTGCCTGTGTGCAACAATGCCATGCTGCCTTTGAATTACATGGGGTTAGTCGGGGCATGCACGCAGCCCGAGTAGACGTCCTCGCCGGCAGCAACTCAAGCGGTCATTTCCTATAGGGGAACCGCAGACTCGCCCAGAGGAAAAAAAGTTCAAATTCATAGTTGGCAGGAGAAACGGTGGTGCTTTTCTTGTAGCCGGCAACTCGTAGGGTTCGCGATATCCCACTGTAATGAGCGGTTTCGCCGGCGAAGTGGTGTTTCGGCCGTGGTCGCCGTGCGTGTCGTGTACATCGATCATGGGAAAGGTGAAAGGTATGATACGCCTATAGAGTTGCCTGCATTTAATGGGTGTTATTCCCAACCCGTAGCCATTGGTCAACGTGTATTTGCAGGTAGAACACTTTGATTCGAGGATGGCTCGATAATTGCACATGTCCCGCAGAGATGCGTCGAAAATGCTAATACCCCGTTTGGTTGGTGCCCTGTGGGGGCGGCTGCCAAAGGGATACATACACTTTTTGTCTGCGCCTTTGAGGGCGTTGTAATTTGGGCGTTATTTTATAATGCTCCTTGGTTGGTCCTTCGCAGTTTTGTCGCCATCAATTACCCCAGGCTTCATCCCCTGCACACGTTTGGACGTTTCCGATGCTCTCCAGGGCTTTGTACATTGTGGCATCCGTGCATTTGGAGATTGTGTCTTTCTGTGTACATTAGGTGGGGGAGGGGGACAAGCAAGGGACGGCGTTTTTGCTATCTTCTTCCCAGTTATGTAGTACTGTAGGGTTGAGGTGGTGTCGCGCGGTTCGCGTGGTCGGGGTGCTACGCTAGGGTGATCATACGTTCGCTCTCTGATAAAGGGCGGGTATAGTCAAGGGTGGGATTTTTCCACGGGGTGGGGGTCGTGTCATCAGAACACCCATGGAGTTGTCCTTAAAAGCGTCGTTGACTACCCGAATGGACTCAACGTTCCGAACCTCGAGATTCGTTTGCGTAGGGTGTGCGACGATGACGATCGCATTAATAACAATAACACACACAACAATGGTCGAGCCTGGTGAGAGTGTACCATATCACGGCCCCCCCTTTGGGACGATGTTCGGCCATTCCCATGGGAACCGCCCCGCCTATACAGAGCCAATGTACGCCGGAGTAGTCGTACGTGTTGGCAAGTCAGTAGTTTTCCTCATGCTCGATACGCCTTATTACGTAGGTTACCACCCCAGCAAAGTCGAGTACGTCCACCAACCCCCCCCCCCCACCCTAGGTTGAGGGAGATAGGTGCTGATGTACGGGTGTGCCTTTCGACGGTTACCCTGTAAAGGTGACGTAAACATAACGGCGGCGTCTATTTCTCGGCGGAACGCCCGATTGTGTAGCTCGCCTATCACTAACCATTATATGATCGGTTACGTGGATCCGCTTGTCGCGAATCACCTTTACCATATTTGTCAAATATTTGGGTCGGTCTTGGATAACTCTGTCGTCGTGCCGTCACCTTTGCCGATATGTTGCCTACACATGGCGGCCGATAAAAAAAAGAACTACACCGATCGAGGACTAGTACGTTGACTTTTCGCCTGTTCCCATCTCGAAGGCCACGTCTTTCGCGTTATGAAGCGAGGTTTACTACCCCGCTTTCCTCAGAACACGCCGGAGGAACGTGCGAAACCTTTCATAGCACGCCAGAAGACCGTAATTTCGTCGTGGCGTGTGTGCCGCCCATAGTATATGTAAGTGGCCATATACCCCTGGTACGCGTTCCTTGCGAAGAAAGGTTTCGGAAGAAAAACGAGCGCAAAAAAGGAAGGCTTTGGTTTCCCGACCGAAGCATCCAAAGCTAACAGACCATGGGCAACACTAATAATAACTAACACCCATTGCATTGCTCGAACGCAACCGTCTTACTGCGGGGAGACCTTAAAAAAATGAGCCAGTAGACTAAATGCACACACCCGCGAAAGGTCACGGCGATGAAAAATAAAACACACCTCAAATTCTTCAGGTATTATTGTAGCACGCAAAACCAGCACCACCGAAGGTCATTACGTTTAGATGCAACGATGGGACCGCGATTACATCGATTGGCCATGCCCTGTTGCGTCTTCTCCGGGGGACAAGACACCTATATCCCGAATGGCGGGGCCTTCGTATAGTACAGAATGGATAGCTCAAACGCAAAGGACCCCTCTTACCCCTAACCCTAAGACAGATGTTCATCAGGGGAAAACTAGTGTTCACACGCGCAGCCCTCCCCAGCCCTCTTGTAGTAGCTAGAACGAACATGACAAGCAAGAAATTCGTGCCTCTCCGCGACCCACTGGCTCTATGCTGGGTTGAATGCTGACGTGACCAGCTACTTCATCAGTATCGTCAGGCGCCACGATATAGTTCGGGTAATTATTAGATACGCACAAGGGCAAGATATACAAAGTCTCGACAGGTCGAGATGTTCTCTTGTGACTCGCGTGTCAAAGTGGAACGAGGGCTACGAAAGCCACAGATTATTCTAGACAAAAATTCCTCACACAGTCACCTTATCTTTGAACTATTACGTCCGCTACGCGCACTCAAAATGTGACCGTCACACATATTCCTCCCCTCCCGTGACGACTGTCATCGCGAATACCTCCGCAGCACGGAATCCACCCCAACGAGGTCAGGTGAAGGACGCCAACCCAAAACCCAGCATCACAACCCTCCATCACATGGAGTTGGTACTATAGGCCCTTCAGCCCGGGCTATTCCATGCCATTGAGTCCGTCGCTCTGACGGCTGCCGTTGCAGATCGACGAGACGGATGCTAGCGCGCCAAACTCCGCCGTCCGGTCGGCATCCCTCTGATGTATTTGTACAGCCGAAGTCGTGCCCGCCCCCCCCTGTGTCAAAAGGCCGAGTTCCTCGGTGGTGAGCCCAATGAGTTTTATCTGTCGGCGCCATTGCCCCCTGCTGGTTGGCAAACGAGTGATGGATTGCTGTAATTGTTAGGTCGTGTTCCTCCTGCTGCGAAAAGACAACGTGCAGGTCAACCTTTAATACGTACTAGGGTGAAGCATCGCCCCCCCCGATTGCTGTGGGTCGGCGGGGGCTTAAGGTGTTAGATGTCGAGTGGGTCTGGGAGCACGGCCGACGTGTGCTGCAGCGCAATGGCTGAACTCCGTGAATCATATGCGTGTACAATACTTGGAGACCTCTCGACCATGTCGTTTCGGGTGGTGGTGGGGGTTGAAGACTGCAACAATGCCAAAAGAACTCCGTGTTCAACCCATTCGCCCCATGCAAGACGCGTCCGTCACCAAATCATCCTCCTGCATTGGTGGTGGCGAGAGCCGAAATGTCTACTTATCTCGTGTGAGCTTACTTACGAAAGTAAGCATAGCGACTTTATCCATTACTACTGTATTTCCGAGAAGAAAAAGGAGTGTGACCCGATGAAGGAGGAAAGGGAAGAGGAGAGTATAGTAGTATAGTGTACTCACCAACTCGAACGTGTAGTCTTTATGCGGGTTGTTTTTAGTTCGAATTGTAACAATACCGCGTGGTTGGGCCCCATAGGGATAAACCGAAATAAGAGTCATCTTGGGTGTTGTGCAGGAACTACTGTTTGTACACTATTCCGTGTAGTGAAACTAGGCGGGGTATCTCTGTGCAAGAACTACCGTTTTTCGGCCAAACACAAACGCGCCAAAAACACCATGTTCCTCGGCCAAAACAAAGGGGGACCTCACAGGAGTTCGGGACGAACTCTCTGTTCTGCGAATACATGGGCAACCGAAAAAAAGGAACAAAGCAATGAGCAAGTTTGTCGCATCGACAACTACTCCACCTGACGGCCTGCAGACTATGGCCCATACCGATACGAGCATCTCGGTGAGGTTCGCCCAGGGAAAAAAGCGGCTGCCTAGCGCCAAACCAGCAAAATTCAGATCTCCGCCGTCGACTACCTCTGCGTTTATGTAGTCCTCGATGAGTTTGTGCAAATGTCCCAGCCAGGGTGGTACCTTCGCCGACCCGTCGCTCGCTGGATCACTGGCTCCACTGCCGGCTTCACCCGTGGTGTCGTCACCTCCGGCATTGCCCTCAAATCCTTCGTCGCACGTACCGCTGCCGCCTGGCGTCGCGAATATAAAATGGCGAGTGGAGCGAGTTGTGTTAGCAACAGACAATCACGAGTCGACTTGGCCAGGATGTGCCACGGAAAAGGGAAAGAGGACCAACCACGAGATCGACAGAACTCACCAGCAGTATGCGATCGATACAGCAAATGAATATTCTTCGAAATCTGTGGGTGATGTTGTTCATCGCGCTCTCTCGTCCCCACAGGCCGACAGTGTTGCATACACTCAGCGGTACCGGCATCTCGTGTAGGATGTTGACGGGGGAGGTCGAGAGCACACATCCGCCGTAGTGAACCGCATCGCGCGATTACTATTACAATTCAAGGGCTTAGGACGCGGAGACTTAGCCCCCCCCCCCCCCACCCCCAAATGAGAATGCTCATGCCCACCTATGCCTGTGAAAAGGCAAAAAAATGTGAGGGACATGGCAATTGTGTGCGCCCTTCCAACGCCAAACTCCACTATTAAAAACGACCCCACCAAAGGCTAAATGTCCCCCCCTCCCTGCATCGTGCGAGGCAATATCGTACAACATCAGCATCGGCCTCAAGCCTATCGCCTCGGCTTCTTTGTTCTACGTAGGAGTACGTATGACTTTCGAGACATTGCGTGAACCGTTCGAATAAAAAGAGCAATGGTGCTCAAGAGGGTGAACGCGGCGTCATTGCTGCGAGGCAAGACGGCAAGACGGTGTTCCCCGGCAGTGGTAGGGTACTAAATTATACAATCCAACGAACCGAGAGGGACGTGTGCGTGTGTTCGTCAAATCGCCAGACTTGTCCCAGCGTCAGTGATCAAGCCTTGTCGTGTTCGTATGCATACGTGAGGGAGGATAGTGCCGACTCCTGCTCTACCTGCCCCCCTCGACGGGTGTTTGTTGCCCACAAGAGATATTTTTTTTTTTGTTCTTCACTTCAAAAATCAGCGCTCAAGAGATTGCAGCCCAGAGAGATATTCGAACAACTGTTGCCAGAGATTTGAGAGGTTCACCACCACACCACCCAAGGACGACCGAGTGGGTCGTGCGCACGCGAGGCAATACATAAGCCCGCAACTATATCTGATTGTAGAGTGCTCACCATCAGTGCTGTCCCTCCTAACGCTGTCCCCTCCACCTCGCTGACGTGCGATGCGGCGGAACTAGGTGTAGTGGCGCCTGTCGGCGCTGAGGGCGCTCCACATATCGCGACGTGCGCCCCACCGTTCTTCAACGAGCTGAACGACGCGCCATAGGCACTACACTCATAACCGCAGCCAGGAAACTTGTTGAGGCTCACCCTCCGCGGCCTCGTTTGTGCCATGGGCTGCTGTGGTTCAATGAGACAGAGCCGACGGACACGTGCGGAGGGTTGGGTTGTCGTGTGGGGGGGCGCATAGCTTGGTATTAAGGTACTGCTGACATAATGGGGTAATCTGTTGATCCTAACAGCGTGTCCCCCTAAACGGCGCCACACTCCAGCCTGTTCACCACGCATGGACGTGTGCGCACATGAACAGGAGGGGGCGCATGGATACAAAGGATAACGCATGGTGCCGAGCATGCGTCAGCCGATGGCGAATGGTTACGAGGACCGAGACCGGTTCTTCAGCCGCATAGCCGAGAACCGAGACAACCATGTGAGCGAATCACGATTTTTTTTGTGGCCTCCCGCGCTTCTGCACGCTGGCGATTTTTTACTGGTGGTGCATGAAAAAAAAAAAAAAAAGGAAAAGGAGGAAACCCCGGGTTTTGTAGGAAGAGTTCTGCGATCCGTCACGTGTTTGACTCGACCTTACTCGACCATCCCGCCCTCGATTAACTCGCGAGTTTTTGCACTAGACGCGCAAAGAAAGCCAGTACCCTGGATCGACTGCTGTGAGTCGTTTCGGCACCCTGATCCATAGTCCTGTTTGATTTTGACGAGCCACCTCTATGACATACCACATGGCATGTATATCATACACACACACATACATGCATGTACGGTGTGGCTTTCTCTCTAATGACATACCACATGGCATGTATATCATACACACACACATACATGCATGTACGGTGTGGCTTTCTCTCTATCCAAGAGAACCGCGTGACCGCCAGTATTCGGATAGCATGCAGAGAGCCCGCAGCCCGCACTGCATGGGAGTAGTAGCCGTCGCGAGCAGAGCACAGGACAATAGCGGGCGCTGCCTCGACAGATCATGCACAGAGGATGAGAAAAGATCCAAGTCAAAAACTCTCCAACGGCCACAACTAGTCTTGCTTCTAAAACTCAGCAGACCAACCCAGCGCTGCGTCGTGACTAAATAAGCAGCAGGGCAAGGAACCAACACCTGCTTGGGAAAGCGTGTGTATTTGTCTGAAAGGGTTCACTCGGCTGCCAGACTCTCTGTTAGCCGGGGGGCGCACCCTCTCTCTCTCTGTCATCAGCTGTCGCATCAGCTTCGAGGCTCTCTGGTGTGGGCGGCGTACGTACTCTCTCTCTCTCTCTCTCTCTCTCTCTCTCTCGCTCTCTCTGCTCTGGGTCGCTGTTGTTGCGGCAGCAGCAACCAGCTGCTAACACTCTTCATTGCTGGCGTGGTGACTGTTCTGTAGCGGCTGTGTCTGTGGCAGCTGTGAGGTCTCTTAACACGTCAAAAGAGTGTTCCAGTTGCTGTCGGTATTGGACATTTCCCCCCTCCCCCTCTATTTTCTATATATATGTCCAATACCGACGGACGTGCACCACCAGTAAAAAATCGCCTTTCCCTGCTGTCACAGGTCTCAGCCCCCATCTACAGCAGTACGCCTCCAATCAGCGTGTACTGCTGTTTGTTTCTGCACACATGAACAACCGACTTGTGCACCGTGTTCGATGTTGGGTTAGGGTTCGATGTTTGTTGGAGCGTGAGTGTCCCTAAGCATACCAGCTCTGGTCATGCACGCAACGCGGGGTGAGGGAAAAGGTAATATCGCTGTTGGTCATTTTTTTTGCAGTCACGGATAGGCACGCACATGCACTTCGCCATCGCACTGCTGCAGCGTGTATCATTCTTTCCTAAGCCCAAAGGTAGCGGTGGGCAGCGCTGGGTGTCGTATGATCGGCTGCTGACCATTCCGCGCGGGAGGTTAAGGGCTACACAGCCTTCACGGTGGTAGACTTTGGTGTAGATAGAGGGTCTACACCGAATTAGTCCCTATTAGTGTACGTTTCCCACCTCCTCCGTAAAACACGAAGAGTATGTACGAACCAAGGCCTATGTACAAGTCGTCCACGGAAAACAACATTTGACGAGTACGAACGCTGGACGCAGACATGCACACCCGGCTGGTGCTCAGGAAATTGGATTACAATAGAGTCATTTAAAACTCGAAAAAATGCATGAAACCAGTGGAAGAGCCCGAAAAGTGGATGAATCGAGTTTTATATCGGAGGCGACTTTTGGGCAAAAATGCATAAACGTGAGCAAAAATATGTTTGGGGCTCCAGAGCTGGAAGTATATATACATATTTTTTCTTAATATGACACAACGAAACCATCTCTATCATAGAAAAGAGTCTGAGACAGGTTAGCATATATATTTGTGTTGCTCCGAGACGAACAGACCTCTCTCTATATCTCCCTCTCTCCCTCTCCTCTCTCCTCTCTTTTGCAGCAAACATCACCGCCGTCACAACAGCAAAGACACAGCACACAGCAGTCATAACAACGCCGCCGCCACCGCCAGCCCCCAAGCAAGCTTTCGGGCACTGCTCGAACGATTTGTTGTTGTGCTGCCGGCGTATCAACGCGTACGTGAGGTGGCTGCACGCTGCTGCTGCACCCTCTCTTTTCCCCTCTGCCCTCCTCTCTCGTCGTGCTCTTTTTTCTTCCTCGCTTTCTCTGGTGTCGCCATCGCACCCAAGCACACACGAACTAACGAACAGACACAGTTCCACGAGGCTCGCCGCGTAGCTTATAGGCCGCCCCGTTATTTTTTGGGGGGGAGGGAGTCGGCATGGTGGGGAGGCTGGAGGTTGTTGTTGCTGTTGATGCACAGGGTGTGCGTATATATATGCCTGTCTGCCTGTCTTTTCTACAATAACCCTTCTCTCGTTTTCTCTTTGGCACATAAAAAAGAGAAGAAGGACCAACGGTTTGTTATCATCAACGTGGCCGCGTGCCAACATACAGAGTATCAGCTTGGGTTGGGGGCGTTCTTGGCAGAGACGAACGCGCCTTGTTCGCTATTCGTTTACGACGTTAGGGTGTGCATATTCGTATCACCTTGAAAAAAGGCACTCTAATTTTGCATGCTGCTTGTTTCCGGTTGATCAAATTTGGCTGCACCACAACGGCAGCCCGCCCTGCCCAGGATGTATTGGCGCAGCCTAACAGTCCTGTGTTTTTATCCTGTGAAGATCTATTGTTATATCACGGGAGTTTTTCAGCAAAAATGAACAAAGCAGCGAAAGGCCCAAAAAAGTCCTGCCGGTCCATGAATCGAGTTTTAAATCACTCTAATAGACCATTCCCCAAACGCTAAGGGTCCCGAATGATGCAAACACCCACTGACGTATGATACGAGTACGACAGCACGCCTGGACAATGCAACCTCCCGATGGGTTGCGATTCGAAAAGATACAAGTAAAAATTGCAACGGGTTTTGGGGTCCAAAACATGAATCGCTTTCTCTGACACTCTGAATTCACTGCTAGTCTATCTTAGACTCTCTTCTTAGCTAGAGATGGATTCGTTGGGTCATATCATACATGTTAAGAAAATTATTTTAACAAAACATGTGTGTTGTGTGTTGCCGAGACCGAGAATGATGTGTGTGTGTCGGCGGTGCCCCTTTTGAAATGCGTCCGCCAAATACCAACGGCGGAGACCTGCCAGAAGAACACCGCTGGCAAACAATATCGGTCATTTCTGTCCCAAAGGTCGCCTCGGACGAACAAACACCTACTACCAATGTTGCGCAAATGGCCTTAGACAGAAAGATGCCCGATTATCAACGCTTCACAGACCACCTCGGACAATCCATAACCATTCGTATGGCATTCAGATTGCACGATGGATCTTGAGCGTGCGGACCCTCACCTGCAGTTTCCCATGCTTTCGGAACAGACGGGCATCGTTCTGACGTCTCAATGCTATGTACAGCAGTAGTCCCTAACACGAACTTCAACTTTGCAATCGGCATTGGTAAAGTACACCCAAGCGATAGATGCATTGGTACATTTTGTTTGTTGTACAAGTAACAAAAATACAAAGTTTCCATGATCGGTGCGTTGTTTTTTTCTCAGCGTCGTGCAGTCGCTCGCCCCACCCTCGACGCCCCTCCTCCACACAACATTCTCTCTCCTTTCCCTCAACCCTTCACCTCCGAATTCCTCACCTTTCCTTTTCGGTACGTCTCATTCGATGGGCGGTGGCAGCAGCAGCTCGGGGCGTGCCCGCTTGCCGCTCGGGGACCTCTGCAACGCGGGCTCCAACGCTGTCCGCGGCCGCTCCAACAACAGAGCAACCTCCCGGAAGTACACCGAGGATGCTCCCATCCGCAGCAAGCGCAGCGCGCGCAGCTCTTCCACAAGCCACAGGCAGAGGCTATGGTCCACAACAGCAAGCGCCGAGAACTCGGACCCCGTGGGGAGCGCCATCGCCCTCGCCATGGTGCGTAATGTTTGTCGTTTGCTTCGCCGATGAACGTATGTTGCCTTTAGTGTGTGTTGATTGCCGAGTGTTTTCCGAGCGTCGTGGGGTTACCCAGCCTCCTTCGTGTGCCATGGACCAACCGCATGAAATTTTCTGTGCTCTTTTGTGCCGAACAACCCTCACCATTGTTAGCGTTCATGCCAGCTGGATGGCTTCTCTTGGCCCCTCCAACCCCCCCCCCACCCAACCCCGACCACCACAACCACAACCACCACAAGCACTTACCCACTACGACGACCTTTTTTTGTTTTTTATTTTTTGGATGCCGCTTAGGCTGCTGCAATGTAGCTTCATAGCTCGGTCGACGCTAACTTAACGCGCACGGCTAACTAACACACTGCAAATAGTGTCGGTGGCGTTGATTTTCATTGCTTCATTGTGAATATGTTGATGGTATAGGTAAACATTTTGAGCTGCTTTCGGCAACGTAGTGAGGAAGGATTGGCCATCGGTGATCGCCCCTGTGTGAACAATGGTACGTCTTGCGGAGGACCTGTGATCAATGCTTTATATCAACTACTTCAGCAAGACAATAATCTGCCCCCGTACCCCCCCCCCCCCCCCGGAATGGGTTTTCCTCCCTTGGCAACCACCTTTTAAAAAAAGCCAATTCACTTCCTGAACTCCACAACCCGGTAACGTTTTTTTTTTTCCACCCCCGTTTTTTTTTTTTGGGGGGAACCCTAAAGGGGGGCCAAAAAAACAAGTTGGGGGGGGGCCAAAAAACCCCCCCCCCCCCACGGGGGAAGAACCCCCCCCCTTTTGTTAAAAAGGGCCAACTTCCCCCAGGCAATTACA
>FN649749.1:1935468-1966968 GCA_000310025.1 Ectocarpus siliculosus
CCCCCCCCCCCCCCCGGGATTGGGTTTTCGTCGCTTGGCAACGACGTTGTAAAACAAGCCAATTCACTTCGTGAACTCGACAACCAGGTTACCGTTTTTTTTTTTCTACCTCGGTTTTTTTTTTTTGGCGGTAACCATAATGGTGGTCGAGTAGATCATGTTGTGCGGGGTCGAGAACCCTCACTCCACGCAACGGGGGATGATCGCACCACGTTGTGTTAAAATGGTCAAGCTTCCTCGAGGCAGTTACACAGTGCTTACAACTGTCTCTGGAAGTGAAAGCACCAGAAAATAAATTAAGTCATACGTAGCTGTCATCCGTACGCAAGGAAGTAAGCACAAGATGCCGAACACCCTTAGCAGGATGCAGCTCACCCTTCATGCGACTCGCCAAATACCTCACGGCGCTTCGCGCTTGGTGATGTGAGAGCCTGGTCCGGTGAGAACCCGGCGTGCTCCGTCCCGGCTTTGTAGGGATGCGAGGTCAATGGTCAAACGACTACGGCATGCACGACTATGAGTACACCCCCCCCGTACCCCACCTCGCCACCTAGCAAAAAATCTCCAATTTGTTGGTGCATTTTGACCCCCCAACCCGATGTTTACCATCGCGGTTGGGTTCTCGTCACTCGGCACATAGTAAAAAAGCCAATTCACTTCGTGAACTCGGCAACCAGGTTACCGTTTTTTTTTTACCTCTGTTTTTTTATTGGCGGCAACCATGAGTGGTGGTCGAGTAGATTATGTTGTGCGGGGTCGAGAACCCTCACTCCCCGCAAAGGCGACAATCGCACCACGTTGTGTTAAATCGGTCAAGCACCCTCGAGGCAGTTACACAGTGCTTACAAATGTCTCTGGAAGAGAAAGCACCAGAAACAAAATTAAGTCATACGCAGCAGTCATCCATGCGCAAGGAAGTTAGAAAAGATGCCGAACACCCTTAGCAGGATGCAGCGCACCCTTCATGCGACGCGCCGAATACCTCGCCGCTTCGCGCTTGGTGATGTGAGCGTCTGGTCCGGTGAGAACCTGGCGTGCTCCGTCCCGGCTCTGTAGGGATGCAAGGTCAATGGCCTAACGACTACGGCATGCACGACAATGAGTACACCCCCACCCCCCCACCCCCTCGCTCACGTCGTTGGATCTTTCCTTGTTGTACGGGAAGGGGTTGGATTTTCTTGCTAGTGTTTTAGCGTGCTCTCACTCACTCTCCATGGGAGCAACTCCCCCCTTTTCTCACGTTGCCTTTCTTATTTTCAAATACATCGCCTGACCTTGTAAAGCATCAAGACGCGGTCACTTTCGGCCAACATACCCACTGCCGCGAAGGGTTTCCTCAAGAAGTCCAAGGACTGGCCTGAAGCTCTGAAGCTACAAGTAAGGTCAGCCTGCTCAAGGCCCAAAACCTGCGGGTGCGTCTTTGGTGTGTCACTCTCTCGTGCGCTTGAGGCATCAAATCGAAGGTTGTCCCGGTTGGATCTAGCAAGCTCGTTTCGAATGGCCCTTCATCTGCCGAGTTTTTGGAAGCAGCATGCCGCAACAGTTTGACCCCCCGTTGCACGTGGCGCTCCACACCCCATTGACCACCCTCCCCCCTCGCACCATATGCTACAGTTCTACGCTGGGCCGGCTGCGACAAGGGAGGCCACCAAGGGAGATACTGCCGCCATAAGCGCCATTCTTCATCTGGTCTTCTAGTACTCGCCGGTGTTCGCAGCCAACCCGAGCTGGCGCGCCTCGGCTTCTCTCGAGGAATATCCCATCCTCAAGATGGCCTACAGGGTGTATCGGGCCCGCGGAGGCGTGTCAAGTGCACGCATGTTTGTCGGTGAGGCCATTTGTTGTGCACATTGCGTATGCATAGGTATGATTGATAGACATGAAGCTGAGAAGCTTGGGATGCCTTGATAGCCCCAGTTGTGGAATGGAATGATCCGGCTTGTCACCCGCACGAGCAAAGCATGTATAGCCCACACTAGTATACGAGCAGATATACTCGACAGTCAGCGTAACCCTAATGCGGATTCTCTTGCTTCTCGTTTTTTTACCACAGGCAAGCTTGGCAAAAACCTGGCCGCCACGTGGTAGGAGTGCCACAAGCATGTCCGGATCAAGGTGTTCAAGCTCACCGTCCAGGCGGTCCGGTGCGTCGAGGCCGTCAAGGAGGGCGATGCGCCCTAAGCTAACGGCACGCAACCTGGCGAAGGCTTCTCGAAGGTCCCTCCGCGAATTGGTACGTACAACTCTTGTCCAACGCTGGCCCTAATCTTTCTAGACGGTACTCCACTGCTTGACGACATCGCAACAAAACGATGGTGACTAGGGACAAACCCTAACCCAGAGCCCCCACCCCCCCCCATATGTAACAAAATTAAGGGTTGCCCGGGGCCTTCGTGATGGCACACATATACGACTGTGTTTCGGTTTGATGCTTGTGAGCGAGCCTGACTCGGATACAGCGATGTGGCCGGTAAACGTCACTCTAGTCAAGTGTAACTTGTCTGTTTGCGTCTCTTGGGCGAGGGGATCTGTTTACATGGGTCGCGGTGGTGCCTAACTGTTTGTCCGAGCCATGTTTGGGGCACTTAGATTTCAGCTCTTTGGACCGGTTTGCACAGAGGATAGCAGCGTATCGGTCGTGTCGCTTTCTTTTCTGGCACTCGAGGCAACGTGGGGTGTTCACTCCATCCCGCAAGACTCGATGTCAACAGCGTCTAGCGTCCTCTTCCCCTGCATACCGCCGTCCTGTGTGTCGTCTACAGCCTGATGAGATGAAGACCGCGCTAGCCTGTATGGCCCTGGCTCCGGTGCTTTCACCGGCCAAGCACTACGCCACCGCTCTCGGCGGCTCCGGGACCCCTTCTCTCGGGACGCAAGTACCTTGGCACGACGTCTTCGGCTGCTCGGAGTATCTTTTTTATGACATGGCGAGTTGGGCATGTGCTGAGAGCGTTTCCGAGCCGAAGTTTGGCGTGACGATGGTCTGTTTTGGTCCCTCCGAATATGCAGGCTCCTGGTCCGGTTTGAGTTCCAATATTCGCCTTCTCCACCTTAGTTCGCTGGCATTTGCTTGCTGCGACTCGTATTGCTCGTGTGTTTTTTGACACGGTTGCTCCGCTTCGTCGAGACATGTGTAGTCCGGGTTGTCTCGGCCTCCGCGTGACTTGATAGAAGCAGATCCAAGTCACTTTGGGGAGGTCGCCGCACTGCTCACTATCGCCTTCAGACTTGTAGCCAAACTATTCGTGGAACATAGCCTTCGCCCGAAATCAAAGCTGCTCCTTCCCGATGTTGTCTTCAGGCATATTGTACTGTAGCAAAACGGACGTGGTGTCGTTATTAGGTCTCCAGTGCTTTGCTGTACTTTGTGCCCGGTTGTTCGGTCGTTTGGCGAGGTTATCGTTTGGGTCATCCATCCCACCCTTCTCCCCCGTGGATGAAACTGGTCGCAGGTCATTCTCCCCCTCGCCAAGGAGTTTCTGGACGAGATTGGCGCGCAGCTCGCGTCAGCGGTTAGCGTCTACCGGCAATCCCAGGGAGGGGATGACTCGGAGTCCGACGAGGATGACGGCACCGAAGACCCACCGGGCTTCAACACCCGTCGCACCATCCGGGAGCTGATCAAGACGAAGGGAAAGCTTCCCCCGTGCGGCGGCGACAAGCACCACAAGGCCTTCCTCGCGCGGTAAGACTCCCTCGAACCTTGTTGCCTCTGTACACTTTTCGTAGTCTGTTGTTGAGCAAGTGCGTGTTGACACTCGTGGTAGCGGACGGTTATCACGAGGTAGTTTTTAAGTCGTGTATGTCCTGAGCCTTCATCCAAGGTTGCAGCGGTGCAGCAACCGCGGACTTGTCCTTCCGCAACTAGATTTTTCGGCTCAGCATTCTTACCGCTGCCTCTTCTTCGGTTGCCTCGCCCAACCCATATGCATCACAGGTTTAAGGCCATTATGCTCGACTTAGTCCAGGAAGCTCGGGACGAACTGCCGGCAGCTAACGAATGCTCGCTGGAAGTCGCCGAGGATTTTTTTTTCCTTGCAACTACACCAACGGCGTTCTGGGTGGCGACGACGCTGGCGGTGACGCTGGCGCTGGCGGCGTCGACAAGGAGAGCAGCGATGAAGGGTCCGTCCAGAACGACCAGGAAAACCCCGACATCTAGTCGGAGTACGAGGAAGGGGCGGGTGCCGGCGACACTGAGACGGAGGACTAGAAGATTCATCTAGGCGAGAACCGATGTTGTCTTGTGCAGTGCATCCTGTTCGTTCAACTTTTTTTTCCACAGTGGCTGTAAAAAGATACGTAGGGTGTCTCGAGGTGTCTCAAGGCTAGGAGGTTGGGTATGTGCATTCGTTGGCGAGTATTTGCTTCGCAACGACCTTAAGTTCAGTGTATTCCAACTCTTCAATTTCGCGAGACAAGAATAATCCTTTGGAGCTTCTTGGGGAGCTTTTGGGTGGCTGACGACACCAGTTATTGACAGTACTGTACCCTTTAGTATGCTACATATGTAACACATTTCCACTGGAGTATGTTTGAACTTCCCGAGTTCTTTGGTAGCCCAAGGCCAAGCCCTTAATCGACACTTTTGTTCACGGTGATCGGCCGACCGTCTGTAAAAACCTCTCGTTTATACTCAAAACCAAATGGGCCGATCGATGACACCGTCCCCGGTTTGCTCGTTTTAAACTGCCTGTATGTTTTTCAGTCACGTGAGGGAAGAGTGAACGCCAGCGCGACAACGGCGTGGCGAACATCTTCTTCAAAAGGCCGGCGAGACGACCGGCGTGTGCTTCTTCCGTTCTGTGGCATCGGTCTGGCGCTACCGTCGCGGCACTTTTTTTCGACGAGTGGGGAAGGGGAGCATGTATACGCCCTATGCTTTTTGTGTCTATCCAGACTATATCGTGTGTGCGGACGGAATGGGTGTTGACGATGGCTTGCGCCTTTGCTTGTTTGCGTTGCGGAAAGTCCAATTGTTCGGGTGGTACAGGTTGGTCGAGATTTTGTGTGGACCCTGGGTGAGTTGAGGGAAAGTGGCCCAGGGAGGGCGGCTGCGGGGGGGGGGGCTGCAGCTTTAAGGTTGTTAACAGTTGTTTGAAGCTAAAACCTCAGGCGTTGACTTGAAGCCCGCGTTAGCGACCGCCGTTTTTTTCGATTCGCTGGCATCTGTGACGTGCTCACACGTCGCCGAAGGGGCACGATTGAGGCCGTTTTGTCAAGGCCAACCGCTGTGTTTTTTTTTTTTCTTGGGTAGTCGGTCAATCTCCGGACCGTATAGTATATGCGGAGAAGTTTCTACCGGGGCGTGTTTCCTCACTCGTACGGACTTTAGTATAATAAACTTTTGTTCTGCTCTTGGCTTCCTTAGTGCAATTACTTGTTTGTGCGGAAGGTCGAGAAGTGGTGAGCCGGTCGAAAAACTTGTGTGGAGCCGCTCATGGCTGTGTGGGGCTAGGTATGCATGTTATTTTTTTTGTACATCATTACGGTTCTTCGTTCGGGAAGCCGCGGCCATCTTGTCCGCCCTCGTTCCGCCGTAATTGTTTCGCGGTACACGTACAATCTTTTTGCGTCGTGCGTGCCCTAAATGAAGCACGAGCCACGATTGTGGTTGCTGGGACCTTGGTTTGAGACGTCGTTTATTTGTGTCTGCAGAATAGGCTATTGTTTTAAAGTTTGTTTTTTGCCGGGGTGTCATGCGCTCAACACGGTGTTGACGCACGGGAACCTGCATATGTGCAACTACGCGCTAACGCATTAACGACCGACGAATTATTACAAAAGAACATAAACCTGGTACTTGTTATCCGGCTGCGAACGTTTGTCCCGAGGGGCAGAACAACGTTGCATGATGAGAGGGCACAATCTGGCGACGTTGTGAGTCAAAGCTTATCTAACCCACAAGGTTATGCTGTGTGTGCTTACCTGACCCGGCCAGGTTATGCCACCGGGGTCAGCAACCTGAGACGTTGTATTAACTGAAAATAGAGTGTTTTTTTTTCGGCATTGTACAATGGTGCATATAATGTGCACCTCGGCCACGTGTACGTACGGCTGAATTTGTTGGGAGAGGAGTTGCCGGCTAGTTGCATGCTTGATGGGTGTGGTACGCGGGCGCTTTCGGCGTTGGTATACTTGGTCATGCAGTTTCAGGGCTGCAAATAATTATAAACGTAAGGAAAGGTCGGGGGACTCTCACACCTGATACAATACGAGATGGTTGTATGGCGACCTTTTGGGGCGAAGAGGGGGAGCGGACCTTGTCACATTTGCCCGTGAGATGGGCTTTGGATAACGCTCTCTGCCTTGGTGTATCACCCTTACATAGTGAAGGTTCAAGGTATGGCGAGGCTAACGCGCAAGGTCCATATGTTTTTTCCGTGGTATGAGCCGCGGGTGTGCACCCGACAAAAGGGCGGAGAATCTATTTTCTGTGCCGTTGAACCTTTCTACACGCATTTGTATTGTCAGCCACTGGCCCCTATGGCGTGTGGTAAGTTCGTACGTAGTCGTACATAGGAATGGCTGGGTTGATTCGCATGAGCTGCAACGTATAGCTCTGCATGAAATATATGTTTCGTACCGTGGGGGGTGTATGCGACGGGTGGACTGTGATGATTCAGGGTCGGCCAAAGTCTTCTTCAGCGTGACGCTGTCCAGGGTTTTATTCATGACCAATGTACAGGGTTCGACTGCATCGACCTTATTAATGGCCACATTGTTACGGGAACACAGGGTCGAGTGATGACAAACATGTGTAAGGTCGAGGGTAAGAACCTTGCCCAGGGTTCTACCCCTAATCATGTGCAGGGTAGGCCCCGAGATCATGGACAGGGTTCGACTGCATCGACCTTAATAAGGTGGCCACATTGTTACAGCGCCACAGGATCGAGTCATGCCCAACATGTGCAAGGTCGAGGGTAAGAACCTTGCCAAGGTTCTTGTACCCATAATAATCATGTGCAGGGTAGGCCCCGTGATCACATGGACAGGGTTCGACTGCATCGACCTTATTAAGGTGGCCACATTGTTACAGCCCCACAGGGTCGAGTGATGACGAACATGTGCAAGGTCGAGGGTAAGAACCTTGCCAAGGTTTTTCTACCCATAATCATGTGCAGGGTAGGCCCCGTGATCACATGGACAGGGTTCGACGGCATCGACCCCAATAAGGTGGCCACATTGTTACGGCCCCACCGGGTCGAGTGATCACAACCACATGTGCAAGGTCGAGGGTAGGAACCTTGGCCAGGTTTCTACCCTTAATCATGTACAGGGTAGGGACCTATGATCATGTACAGGGTACCAGTGCATGGACCTTATTAAACTGGCCACATGCTTACGGGCGACAGGGTGTTGCGGGACGGGACCCTGTGCAAGGGCACAATGGCCACGGGTGTAACCGAAAACTAAAAGTAGTGGACTTCAACCAAGCGGTCTTCCATCCGAGGGTAGCCAAAACATCTACCACCTCGACTTGCCCAATTCGACCAGAGGCTGTCGCGGACCCGGGCTCAAGGTTTCGCCAGGCGCCGCCTCTTTCCATTTTCTCTCCCAACCCCTGTGTTCCAAGCGGCGGCGAAAGCGACGGCACCCCTGGCCATGGAGGACGCCGCAGGACACATGTATATTCAGAATGATCAGGACAGGGACGGTGCAAATATTAGTGAAAGCACAGACAAAAGACATTAGCGCAAAGCAGGGTCACGATGCGGGACTACACAGGAAAGACGCTCATCACTCAGCGAGCTTTTCTCACGCTGACACACGGTCACACCTGTCCGTTTACGTTCAAGGTGCGAGGTAGCCCCTCAACAACACCGTCGGTCATCCGGCGCTACGTGTATACACTCTCGAACCTCGAACGCCGTCGATGACATTAAGCTCCACACATCAAAGACTGCAACGCAAGCGGATCTACAGAGTGCGCACCAGGAGGAGCTAGCGGCGGGCCTCTCAGCTGCTGCATGCACTTCAAGGTCACGCTTCCCCGCGTGTACTCGCTGTTGTTGAGAGAGCAGCAGCAACAGCACCCGAGAGAGCAGGCGGGAATAAATTTTTTTGATGTGTACTGTAGACCGCCATATCCCATATACAGAAAGAGAGGGTTCCGGCAGGGCCACAAGTAAGACGGGCGGTAACGTCTTGCTGCTGGTGGCGTTCACATGTACAGCAGTAGTGGACGTCACCCACCTCCCTCTAGACTATGGAGTATTCTACGTTGCGCGGCCTTCCTGCTTTTTTTTTCCTGACTTTGTTTTGGACCGCACCGACCGCCTGTCGCGCCTACATACTATAATACCGTTGTCCTTCTTCCTTCTTCCCTCTTCCATCCCTACTGCTGCTGCGTGTACGTCTTTAGACTAACCGACGTGCTGCGTGTGTATGTGATTCGTTTGGGGCGTGTGTGAGGAGGCGAGATATAGTCTCCGACGTCCACGCGGTGTAGGACGTCACACACACCCGTTCCGGCTTCTTGTTGTGCAGGTAGGTGTACAAAAAAAGGGCTCGTTCTAAATACGGCGAGACGCAAGGATTCAGATACGTTTGTTCCTCCCATGGGGGGTACGGTACTGCTGCTCACTCTAAAACAACGGCAGCATGTCTGCCAGCCAGGTACCACAGCATGCACACGGCAAAGGTAGGGACTTACCTGCGCCCGGTAGGAGCGCCGACGCGGACAGTCGATTCTTTGGGAGGTTGGACGTGCGGTGTGCGGTGTCCCCGATAATGCCACGCCGTGTTGATTGTCTTTCCGTTGTTCTCGGAATTAATTCGCACGGTTGGTTACAGTAATTCCGGACCGTTCTTCGGAACGGAGTCCGTTACTCCACACGAACTCTGAACACTCTCCGTGATGTCATGCAAAGCAGAACCTAAGTTAAAATCAACCCAACTAAGGCGAATATTAGTACAGAAGAACTAAGCGAGGCATCTACATTTATTTATTTTGTACATTAAAATAACAGAAACTATAACTGTATTTTCCGCAGTTCTTCTTTATTAAAATACACGTAGTTCCTTCGTATAATAAAAATAATGATGAATATATATTTATCATAATAATTAATAAATATTTTATCATAAAAATATTAATTAAATAATTAATATATTCATAAAAATTAAATATATATATATAAATAAATTAAATAAATATATTTTATAAATAAATATTATTATATATATATAAATATATAAATATATAATATATATATAAAAAATATATATAAAATATGTATAAATAAATTTAATAAATATATATACAAAATATATATAAATAAATATTATTACAAATAAGTATTTATAAATTATAAATTATATATATTTAATAATATATATTTTTATTATAATAATATTGTTTTCAGGAAAAAACTACATTATTATTATATAATATCATAAAATGTTTCTCATGGTAGCTCATGGTGCCCCACCGTCGTACATGCGTGAGGTTTCTCATGGTGCCCCATGGCCAGCATAAAATTGGGGCCCATGGCCACCCATAGTGCACTTCGTCGTCACCCATGGTGACCCTCGGTATCCCACGGTACCCCATGGGGTTTCGAAGATAAGTTTGAAAAAAAAAAAATCCGACAGGGAAACGCGTAATATTGTAGGAAATAAATAAAATAGTTAGTAATTTAATTATACCCCGTGGGTTCTCATGAGGCGCCATGGGAAGACACGACTTCCTCATGGACCCCCATGGGCTACCAATTTTATTGAAATTAACAAAATAAACTGGTAGACTCCACGGTGACCCATGGTGCCCCATGGGGCCTCATGGGGCGCCATCAGGCCTCATGAGGCCCATAGCTTTTATTTTATTTCCACTTTTTTCGCTTTTTATCTTTTGTTTCTCATGGGATCTCATGGTGCCCCATAGCACGCCATGAGGGCTCATGGCGAACGATAAAAAATTATATTTACGGACCCCATGGCAAATCTCATGGGGCACCATGGGGTGGTTTTCCATGGTACCCCATGAGATATCTCATGAGACTATCGATTTTTATCGTGGTCCATGGGGACCCATGGCTCCCATGGACCCCCATGACAATACATGAGATTTCTCATGGGGTCCCATGGGATTCTCATTGGACCTCATGAGGACCCATGGGGGCCCATGGGTTCCCATGAGATTGTTCTCATGGGGGCCCATGGGACCCATGGACCCCCATGGGTCACCATAATATCGACCTCATGGGGTTCCATGGGGGCCCATGGGCGCCCATGAGATATCTCACGGCGTTACACAAAAATGTCAAACCCCCCATTTTCCCGTGGAAGTGACTCGCTCTTACTCGCGAAGAAAGTGTTGTTGCACCTGTGGTACCGCCTTGCCTCCTCAAAACATCCGAGGAACTGATCGTGCGTTGGCGGGCCAATCGTTGGCAGCAGCATCGACATGAAAAGTGTGAGTGGGTTGTCGTTGTCTTCGATCTCTTTCCCAAGGACATTCTGTCCGTACGTGTGTCGGCAGCAGACTAAATAAACTTGACGCGGTCGATTGGTAGAGTGAGTGGGATACAGTATATATATGTAATATATGTACATACTGTAACGGGATAAACCAAAGTAATGCGAAACACGGGGGAGATTGATCCACCCGCACCCGGAACACCCCCACAGCAGTAGATGCAGCAGTGCCGTAACCAGTAGCCCTCGTTGTAAAGCCAGCTACCTTTCTTTTGAGGCTTTGTCCCATACATACATACAGTAGTACAGCCGCATGCACTACTATAACATGTCATGTGAAGACAACAACAAGACCTAGAAGGGCGGAGGGGAGAAGAGTGGAGACCGGGTCAACACAAATCACACCCCCGGCCTACACCTTCACGATCAGTATTATATTAACACCAGCGAGCCAACAGACAGAAGGTAACTCTGTCTGCCCCCAACACAAAGGCAATGTGCCATACTGACCCCCCCCCCCTCCCGTCTTGATAGATTTGCTGCATTTACATGTACACACATGACCCACTGTAGTAGAGTTCCCGCCACTCCTTGGTCTCGACGCAAACTCACGCCCGGGAAAAACCAGGGATGTTCACGCTGTGCAACCGCACCGCGGTGGGGTTTCCTGTTTCTTGACTTGGTCACCGTGCGGTGCGGTTCGGTTTTATCGTATCACGGTGCGGTGCGGTGCGGTTCACCGTCGCACGGTTTTATATTTTTTCTACCCCGTAATAAAAACCGGGCGGACCGCGGCCTTGGCGGCGGTGCACCGTCGAAGAACACCGCGGACAATACTACGGCTGTCCGTGACAAAATGACGGGGTCTTCACGATTTTTATTTTTTCGTGGAATATGTGTTAAGGAGTGTGGCTGCTAGCTTAAATAGGGTACATCTTATTGTTGATAGGATGTGGGTCGGTCTCAGGAGGTATACCCTTCAGACACCTACCCTCTTAGGATTTTGTCTAGTCTGCGTACCCCCCTGAGGTGAAGTTGGATCCCCACTTCACCTCAGACCCTTGCTGATCGTCTCTCAGCAATAACAAGCAACTTTCTCATCTCTACGTGATCGTGGACAAGCGTGTCAACGACAGAACCTACCTTCATCTATCTCTAGGAGCAAGCTACCACCCACGGCTTCCCCTCCTTTAAACTTGGCGTCAGCGGCACCCCTCCTTTAAACTTGGCGTCAGCTGGCATTACACGGTAAGCGGGTGCTGGACGCGGCCTCCACTGCTGTGTGTTGTTGTCACGCTTTCTTCACAATCACGGGGTTGTTTGTTATTTGGTCTCACCACCCACGAGATTCTAGACTTAGCCTTCTCTGCTTCTTCTCTTGTAGAGGATGCTGGCTTGCGATGCTTTCGCTAAGCGCCCGCGGGACTGGGACCTTGCGAAGGATACGCGTCTCGGCGGTCATCGCGATGTTGTAGGTGATTTTTCCTACGCTCGCCGCCCCTCACAAGCTATTTTGTCTGCATCGGCGGTCCATGAAGTTATTTCGGTGGCGGACACGCTTTGCATGAAGCAACCGGAGTTGCTGTCTTTGTGTAGCGGGACTCGAGATGATAGCATGCTTCCCGCGTCCGCTACAACTTCTACTGCATTCATGCCGGCGTACCGGCCGATGTCCGCGGATTTCCCTGTGGTGCTCTCCGATTTGACTCCGCTTGTTTCGACGTGGAGAGCATTGTGTGCACACAAATTGGGTGTCAGCCGCCCCACCAGCCTTCCCTCCATTTTTCGCAATCACATGGAATTTTTTTTTGGAGCATCATTCACCCTCAAGGCATTCGAATTGGAAACCTTTCAACAGCGCAAACCCACAGCGGTCTTTGCTCGCACTTCGGCACCCGTTGCGGAGGAACGCCGTGCTGCTCTGCGTGTGTTTTGGTCGGACATTCTCGTGTCCCCATTTAATACCGGTCCTTTTGTGCTAGCTTCCACTGCTGTGTATGCGTGGCATGGTGTGCTTTTGGACGCCTTTTCTGCTTGGTTGGATCCGCTTCAACCTCGTGTGTTATGTCCTGCACTCTTTCGGCGATAAATGTCCACCGTTTCACGTCACCGCGGATGATGTGTCGGTGCCTGTCGGGCGCCTCGAGGTCGACTACATTTCGGGACACCAATTGGTGCGGGGCCGTAGCGGCGTTCTCGCTGTCCTGTACCAGACGCATTGGCTAGGCCTGACTACTCCTTCTTGGGAACGGGAGTCCGACCTCGATCAATTCCGTCGACACATCCTCTTGTACTGGTCTCGAGAGGTCTGCCAAAGCAAGCAGGGTAACCGCACGTATCGAGTGGCTCGGACACGCGCGGCACAACGGGAGCTCGCCCGGAATCGTGGCGAACGCTATTTGCCTCCTGGGGCTGACCTTGTGCTTCACGCGACTTGGCTCCGTCGCTTCAGCATTTCGCCCCTTCCAGTAGGAGCGCAGCTGTGGTACAAGGCCCGCGACGGATTATGGTGGGCAGGACGTATTGGTGCTCATCAGGACGGCTCGTACATCGTTCGATTTCTGGATGACCCGGGCCCCAGCGTTCTCCCTCTGCCTGCGCACCTCTACTCCACCGCCTTGGACGCCGTCTGTGGATCGTGGTGTTTAGAAAAACATCGCTCGCGCCCTTTGGGCGACGCCCGGAATCGCACTCCTCCCATTACTGACTCCTTACCGTCGGCTGTTCCCAATCTCTCTTCCTAGCGTTGCCGTTTAGGTTCGAGCTGGTCTATCTTGGATTTTGTTTGTTTGTTTGTTCGTTTGTTTGTTTGTTTTTTTTTTCTTTTCCTTCTTGTTTTCTCCGTGTGGTTTGCCTCTGAACACTTGGAAAAAGAGTTCCCCAAGTTTCGTCGGTGTTGTTTGCCTCTGAACACTTGGAAAAAGAGTTCCCCAAGTTTCGTCGGTGTTGTTTGCCTCTGAACACTTGGAAAAAGAGTTCCCCAAGTTTCGTCGGTGTTGTTTGCCTCTGAACACTTCAACAACGAGTTCCCCCAGTTTCGTCGGTATGTTCGCCTTTGACCAGGCAAACACCGAGTTTCTCGTGTTTCCCTTGGTTCGCCTTTCGCCAACTCATTTTTTTTTTTTTTAGCTCCACCGTATCGCCGAAGTGTCATCTAGGCTTGTTACTTCGGGCTTCCATCCCGTGGCGTCGTCTTCTCCCGTGGACATTCGTCGTCATCCACACTTCGTTCCACTTCGTCTCCGTCATCGCTACCTGCCGGCGACGCCTTCATCATCGTCGAGCCCTTGAGTCGTTGTGTTGTTGTGTGTATCTCTGCGATTTTTCTGTGTTATCTGAGTCTTCCTGTGTTGTGCTTTGCCCGCGAGCCAGGGAAAGTTCGTCAGATCGCTTCTCAGACGTTGATCATTCATGCTTTGCATTCTTGGTTTTCATCAGGTCTTGCCGTGGCCGCCTCTCTATACGGTTTGAGTTCTCTGACACGCTAGAAATTGTTGTCAGTGTGTTCGCCTGTCATTCATTTCTCCTGCTCTTCTTTGACGCTTTCCTAGATTGGTTGCGTTGATATCTTCCCCTTTACGTCGCGTCCAGTATCAAAGGCCGTATTCGTTCGGAAATTTGCTTGGGTTTTGAGTTTTGTTGCAGTATTTTGGGGCTCTCTCGGGTAGTCGCCCTCATCCCTCCCATTGTTATACGCGCGGGTGCGCGTAAAAGAGTGGTGTGTGGCGTTTAGGTTTTGACTTTATTTCTCTTGCCGTCGTCTGTTGCGGATAGCGTGCTGTGCAGCACTACATATTTTTTCTTGGCCTTATCCCTTCATTGATAGGAGCGTTGTCATTGAGATGTCGATGTGTCGTCTCGTGGCCGTTCGCATCCATCTTTCGTCTCAATAATGATGGTGTGGGGGTTGATTCGGGATGTTTCTACAACTCACCCTCCTTTTTGGATGTTTTGTGAAGAGTCATATCTTCGATTCATGAGCATCAATCGTCAGCTAAAATCTTCGTTGTAGCTTTTAGGAGTTGAGCATTGATTTGAGTATAGAATCTGCATATATGATATTCAGGGTGGGCTAGTGTTAAGGAGTGTGGCTGCTAGCTTAAATAGGGTACATCTTATTGTTGATAGGATGTGGGTCGGTCTCAGGAGGTATACCCTTCAGACACCTACCCTCTTAGGATTTTGTCTAGTCTGCGTACCCCCCTGAGGTGAAGTTGGATCCCCACTTCACCTCAGACCCTTGCTGATCGTCTCTCAGCAATAACAAGCAACTTTCTCATCTCTACGTGATCGTGGACAAGCGTGTCAACGACAGAACCTACCTTCATCTATCTCTAGGAGCAAGCTACCACCCACGGCTTCCCCTCCTTTAAATATGTTAGATTTGGTCCATCTAAATGAGGCCGCCACGACAAATCCCGCGGCTTGCGGTCAGAAAACCCGAAAACCCCATACATACAACAAGAGCTACGATCATTTACTATAGACGTTACTACAACACGTATCAACAGCAGCTACATTCCTCACTTGCTTCTACTACTGTTGTTGGAATATGCCAGAAAAAAATTAGAAACAAATCTGGCAGCACCACCAGGCGGCTCATGCTCGCCACTGGCTACAACCAGATGGCGGTTTGTGTGCGTGATGTGGGGACACGGTGTTGCGTCTGTGCTGGTTTAAAAGAAAAAAATAATGTTCAATGTTCCTTCCTGGTGTATGTGTCTGTGTTAAGGAGGACCCGATTCGCAGGGTATCCGTCGATTGACTTTTACCAGAATCGGTACACCTTCGCTTATTATGGCGTCAGCGGCAGGACGTGCACCCAAGGAGATTCGAACCAGTATCCTGCTGACGCCATAAGCGAAGGTGTACCGATTCTGGTAAAAGTCAATCGACTGATACCCTGCGAATCGGGTCCTCCTTAACATCTGCACGACAAAACCGTGCCTTAGCTGCGTTTTTTGCCGCGGTTTACTGCGGTTTCGGCTACGGGGTAAGAAAAACCGCACCGTGATAAAACCGCAACTAGCTAACCGCACCGCACCGCACCGCACCGCACCGCACCGCACCGCACCGCACCGCACCGCACCGTAGAGAAAAACCGCACAGTGAACATCCCTGGGAAAAACCAGACACTTGAAGGGCCGACTACTTGCTGCCTCGCCGTTATCCAACGCGGACTACGGGATACATCACACTTCTCCCCATCTGGTACCCTGCCCTGGCTGCGTAGTCACCCTCTCAGTATTCGCCAACAGCTCCGAAAATAGCACTGGTAGCTACTCTCCACCATCGCCCCCGGAGACCCTCCGGCGAGGCACCCCCCGCCGCCAATTGTATTGCGCCCCCAATCCGAAGGGAGTGCAGCGCGTACTCGGCGGGCTGCAAACCCGCCAACGCCACCACGTGCCGAAATGGCCAAGGTCGCTCGATATTTGGTCCACGTGGCCCGCCGGCCCTGACCAACACCGAAAGCAACCGAAGGCGCACGCGAAGGCAAAAAGGTAAAAAGAGAAAGCAGCTTTATCATCACATCCATCCACTGCACCACCCCCGTTATCGACCCCGTAACACGGGCCTTGGCGCGTCCGCGTGCACACAGCCCCTTTCCGAAACTGGTCCCCTGTGGAAGAGCGAAAACGCACCCCCACACCATCCGCCGCCGGCCAATGTGCCTACTGAAGCAACTGCTCTGCTCCCGGAAACAACGCTCCGTCCCCCCGACGAAACCCATGAATCTCATTCATAGACAATTTCGACACCGCAAACGTCTCGGATGCTCGCGTCGAAAAAAAGGGAGAAGCACTGAGCGCGCAGAAATATAATACGCCCACCTACGCCCCAACGGTACCCGACGAATCCCCTGTTGCAACACCGCCCCAAGACACCGCCCGCCGCACCAGCTGCTGAGTGCCCACATCGGCATGCCCCCGCGCCGCCCAACGGAGAGCACAACGCACCAGCGGATGCTGCGTGTCAAAAGGTGACTTGCAATGGTGAATTGCAAGGTCGACTGCTGCAGACCCAACGCAGAAAAGCCATACGCAACAAACTTGATCAGCGACATCACGCGGCACACGGCACAGTCACAGCAGCAATGAACTCCGGCCGATGCACGACGGCCACACAATAATTCACCCAGCCTCCCAAAAGACCCAGGTAAGTTCTCTCAGACGTTCGCGCACGTGACTGGCGGACGAGGCTGGCCCCAGCATGGCGGAGCACATCTCTTGCCCAGCTTGATTCAACTTCACTTTCTGCCATCGCACATTCGGGGCAGCAGCACAGAGGTTGTTGTACACGTCAGCGGGAGGCCAGCGAGAAATGCCACCAGCAAGCGAATTTAGCACACCAGGCACATGCGACGAATAAACAGCCACCCGCTAGACACTTCAAGTGCCCCCAACATCCGCATAAGTGCGCTGACCGCGGCTCCGTGCCACCGCGACAACGCTGAATCTACGCTTACTGGCTGAATTATGTCCCCGCAACTGGATGTAATCTGGCAACGGCCGGCACATGCTGCTGCAGGGGAATCAGAACCTACGCCCCAGCAAACATACCGAGCAGCTCAAGAATGTCAATGCTAATATCAAGCTCTGACACCGACTTGCTAGACCCCAAAAAACAGGATCGTCACTCGTCAGCTCACGCCGACAGTAACATCGGTATGCACACAATACGCCCCGAATGCGGTTTTGGAAGCATCGGCAAACAAAGCCATGGTTGGACGACGAAGCACAACATTGTGAACACAGCTGCCCCGCACGCGACGTGATACCCTGCTCCACAACCAACGCCAAGAATCAAAATCATCGTGAAACAAGGGTCCCATCACGACACGTCTGTTGGGGTTGGAGACACGCGAAGGGAAACCTCAGAGTGCGGCATGCCAGCAGAAGCCGACAAAGAATTTTCTTGGGGCGCAGGGCAAAGGCCACGTGAAGAAGAAAACCGGTAAATTTGCGTTTGTGCTTCTTGGTCACGCGAGAGGCCATCATCTCAGTTGGCCATTGAATCGGTGAAAACCCAGAGGTAAAGACTTCACCATTGTTTTGATTTGTTTGTCCTGGACCAAGGGGCGCCGTTCGTTTCCAGTCCAAGCGCCGCAGGTATGGCTCCTTTCCTTTTGTAACAGAACCTTATTCACGCCTACTACGGCACGCAACAATTCAATACCAGCACTTGATGCGTATGCTTTAGAACATGAGCCGCCAGTCTTTCTTTTTGCCTTGGATTCGCATGGTTGAACTTGGCGCGTAAGCCGCCACACCCGTTGTGCGTTCTATCGCTTGTGGTATACCGCAGATCAACGTCGACATCATGGAGATTCTCCGCCTGGAGGCCGAGCTGAAGACCTCATGTGAAAGTGAAACATCGCATGTCAGTCTAGACGCCAAGGTGAATATCCTCAAGTACCTTCAAGTCCAGGCGGTACAACAGTTTCAAGCAGCGTACGACGAATTGTACTACAAGCTCAACCTGACGGGAGAGCTTGATTGTCTTCGCAGCATCGCCCGGGCCCGATCGACGGGCTTCTTCCAGCCCAAGGTCCTGGACCTTCGGGGCTGCTGTGAGGACGGACAGCTTGAAAAGAGGCTACAGTTCTATCTTTAGGACGCCGAGCTTGCAAGGCCTCATTTGAACGAGCTCGTAACCCAAATTGGACAAGAACCGAGCATGTACGAGGTTCAATGCGCGAACGTCAAGTCACGGGAAAGTACGCGACGGAAAGCGAACACGTTCTATGCTGGGGACGTCAGACAGGTTGCTGACATGGCTGGGGTGACTGTGATCTGCGCCACACCGAAGGCCTTGAAAGAGGCGTACTTGGCAATCATGGGATTGCGCAAGGTAAGTAGGACATGCAGGTTTGCCGACAACCCGCAATTTTTGCGAGTTCCTTTGCTCGAGGTTTCCTCCGAGAAGTGTTGGTAGGATCAGCAGTTTTGGCGCCCGCAATGAGGTCCCTTTCGTCCGCCTGCCAGCAGCCACTCGCTTACGTCCACCCACCACTTTCTTCACAGGGCAAGGTTGCTGAGGCCAACCCGTTGAACGAGCGGTCACTGGCTATTCGAGAAAAAGCCTTGGGGCCGGAGCACCCGGATGTGGCTCAGTCGCTCAACAACAGGGCGCAGTTGTTGACAGCTCAGGTGCGCGTCCAAGGATTTTCCTGGAATACCACGGGGTCGAAAACTACTACAAGCGAGTGGAATATTTCGGTTTTGGCAGACCGCTGGCTGACCGAACCCACTTTGTATGGAACAGGGTAAGTACGACGAGGCCAAGCCACTTCATGAACGGTCACTGTTAATACGAGAGAAGACGCTGGGCCCGGAGTGGTGTGTCCGAGTCGCTCAACAACCTGGCGGGGTGCTTGGAGAGCCAGGTGAGAACCAAACGAATTTTCTAGATGCTGCTATCATAAGACAATATATAGTCTCACGCAGTTCCAGGTCTCAATTTGGCTCTTGTATGGCTTTCCGCCGCACGGTTCACCACATGTCGTCACGAGTGTGCTGAGACATAGCCACTCTGTGAACGGTCACAAGTCGTTCCAGGGTTCTGGGCCTGGAGCACCCGGATGCCGTCCAGGCATTTGTTTTGTTTCACACTTCGAATTGCCTTGCCCGTCACGTTCCAGGGCAAGCACGAAGAGGCCGAGCCTCTGTACAGACGCTCGCTCGCCATCGATGAGGAAGTCTACGGTCCTGACCACCCGGAAGTCGCTACAGACCTCAACAACTTGGCGGGGTTGTTGGAGACACAAGTGAGAACCAAAGGATGCTTCTGGATACTGCGTGCCAAGGCACACTTAGGCCGAGCCACTATGAGGTATGGCAAGCGATAAACGACTTGGTTTCGAAACACACGAACATGGCCACAACGCTCACCAACCGCGCGCTCATTCGTCCGCAATGAGCTTTGCTCGCCTTGGCCAAGCTCGCATCAAGCTTTTCCTTTCCCCTTCCAGGGCAAATATGCTGAGGCGGACCGTCTGTACCTTCGAGCTATTGAGATCGGAGAGAAAGCGTTGGGGCCTGACCACCCAAATCTGGCGATATCGCTCAACAACCGGGCGATGTTATTGGAGAACCTGGTGAGAACCAAACAAGCTTCTACACGCTTGTAGCACAAAATGCTCCTCTGAAGTTTGATTTACTGAAATCCGACTCTCTGCCGCGCTAGTCACCGCAGATCATGACAAGCGTGGTGAGACAGAGCCACTCTGTGAACAGCCACGAGCCCTCGACCGATGTTCTGGGCCTGAGGCAGCCGGATGTCGCCCAGGCATTTGTTCCCCCGCACATCCAGCGTCACCAAACGAATTTCTCTCCTACTCTTCTTATTCACATTCCAGGGCAAGTATGAAGAGGCCGAGCCTCTGCACAGACGCTCCCTGGCCATCGATGAGGAAGTTTACGGTCCTGACCACCCGAACGTTGCTACAGGTCTCAGCAACTTGGCGGGGCTATTGGAGAGCCAGGTAAGAACCATTCAATGAAAATAATGTTATGCTTCTACAGTAGAAAGAGCATGCTCCTCGTCAGGTGCAGAACTCGATTTGACTGAAAATTGACTCTCTGCCGTGCTGTTCAAAGCGCATCGTGACCTAGTATGCTGAGACAGAGCCATCTGTGAACAGGCACAAGTCTTGTGAGGGAAGATTTTGACTTAGGGCAACCGGATGTCGCCCAGGCATTTGTTTTCTCGCACATCCGGCGTCACCAAACGAATTATCTCCTTCCGTTCCCGTCACATTCCAGGGCAAGGATGAAGAGGCCGAGCCTCTGTGCTGACGCTCGCTGGCCATCGATGAGAAAGTTTACGATCCTGACCACCCGGAAGTCGCTACAGACCTCAACAACTTGGCGGGGTTGTTGGAGACCCAGGTGAGGATGCTTCAACTTAGATGCTACAGATGAACATATTCCTCGGCAGTTCGAGATCTCGATTTGACTGAAATTGGACCTCTGCCACACGGGTGACCACCTTTCATGGCAAGTATGCTGGGACGGAGCCGCTGTATGAGCGATCATGTCCCACACGAGGAAAGGTGCTGGGCCTGTAGCACACTGGTATAGCACAGGCGCTGAACGGCCGGGCGGGCGTGGTTGAGAACCTATTCTTCGATGTAGATCCCATTTTGATTCCACTGTGAGCACGACGCTGCCACGCTGTCTACCACTGCATACCAGGGCAAGCAAAGTGAGGCCGGGCCACTGTACTAGCGGTCGCAGACTATACGAGAGGAGGTTCTAGGTCCGGAGCATCCCGATGTGGCCACAACGCTCAACAACCGGGCGGGGTTGTTTAGAGATCAGGTGAGGGCAGATCGAACCCACTCTGTATCGCGCAGGGTAAGTACGACGAGGCTGAGCCACTTTACGAGAGAAGGCGCTGGGTCCGGAGCACCTCAAGGTGACCCGGTCGCTCGACAAACCGGTGGCTCAGTCGCTCAACAACTGGGCGTGCAAGAATGTGTCTTCGAACCACTTTGGCACATCGTCGTGATACAAACAACTCTTTTTGGGGGGTGCAACTCCCGTGCGATGTCGAAGCACCGCCGTGCAGATGGTCGTACTGCGTACAACAATTGCTGTTCAAGTCCCGTATATTGTGGCATTTCCCTTCGGATGGGCACCTTTGAGTGTAGCGCCCCCACTCGTAAGCACCACCTCTGTCTCTTGCACAAAAACTTCAGGCTGTAGGTTGTGTCTGCATTGTCGCTCAAACCCGCCGTTAAGTTCTCAATTCGTGCAATATAATTTTCTGTGCGGAATTTGCGTCCCGTTATCAGGTTCTCAAAGCGCTGTACTGCTGTACTATTGCATGCGTTGCGTCTTCCTTTCTACGTAGGCATGCGGCACCGTTCTCTCGAAGCCTGTGTTGACATGGCAATCTCATAACCCTATTATTGTTTCGAACATCCACAGGGAAAGCACACAGAGGCAGCGTCGCTCTTGGAAAGGGCCCTGACAATCAGGATAGATAAACTTGGAGAAGACCACCCACACACCATGAGCACCCGGACACTCTTGCAACAGGTTTGTGCACAGGAATACAATGCATCGAAGGACAACCAACTGTTTCGTCTAGGCAATCTTCGTTTGTCCACACGACCCGTAAGCGCGCTTCTTCTCGCTCCTCACTCAGTGTAGCAGATCTCTGTTAAACGAAGCAATACGAATGCGATGGGAATACGATTGAGTATGTTCCTACTGTGAAGGCAGTACCTTCATCTGTTCAAGTTTGTGCACCATCCCGCTGCGTGCAGGTGAGCGCAATGGGCAGCGCAGCGTCGCCTGGTTCTTCTGCGGAACCATCCGACGACGACGCGAGCAGCGCGACAGGAGGCATTGAAGAAGTAAAAGCCATGTATAGGTAAGGTCGAGGCTTCACCCAACGGTCGACCAGCCGGACGGTTTGCTACCTACGACGCAATCAGTTATACCAGTGTCCACCTGGACCCTGTAAGAATTTTTCCGAGAGGTCCGAGAAGAATCCTCACGTTTTGAGTTATATGTTTTTGGTGCATTCGGCAGAAGGGGAAGGGGGTCAGGGTCCCGGCCATCTGGCATCGCACTGCATAACACCTCAAGGTCGGCTTGTCTGGATAGCTGGGGCACATAGAGAAGGCGAAGTGTCTTGGTGACAGGCTTTTGATTGGGAGGGGAGAGACTAGCGGGGTCGCGGAGAAGTAATAGCCACGATAAAAGGACGGGTAGACGACTCCCCGAAATTCCTTTTGTCCCCAATCGGAAATTCGATTCGAAAATACTTGGTGCATGTGCGATTCATTAGGCTGGGACGAATCACACAATAGAGTGGCTAATGCAGTGCACGATTCAAAACCCCCTCATAGCTGCTCTAAGTACGCTCCCGGTCATCTTGCGCGTCCCTCGTGGGCACCTGCGTCGTTTTCGCTCGGAAAAAATGCGATAGTCAGGATAACGGCCAGCCCGCACGCAAGAAGCATGTCACGATGATCGGGGCGGTGCTCAGGGCCGTGCGGGTGTTGGTGGATAGGGGTGGGAGGGAGTTAGTTTGTGCTAGAACACTCCGTGCATGGGCTGAAAGGGCGAGAGACGGGTGAGAGGCGCATGTGCTTTATGACGCATTTTTGGACCGGTGGGTGTGACAAGATGCAGTGGAGCATGCAAAAGTGGCCCCATGCACCGGTCGGCATTTTTGAAGGCCAGGGGATGCGCGAACGTTGCTTCAAAGGGTGACCCTGGTGCATGTCTGGGCAGATGGGCTGGCTGTGTTGGGGCTTACGTGTTGGCTATGTACAATATTTTTTCGGGAGCGTGCATGGGGTGTCAGCTGGCCGCCCCAAAAACACGTAGAAATCGGAGAGAAGCTTGAGGGAAGCTGTGGAAGCACAAAAGTAAACAATTGGAGGCAAAGAGCAAGCTGCGTTCGATAGAAACTATTCCCTGTCATTTCTTCCCGGTGGCGTGGCTTGTTTTGGCACGCATCGTGGCAGGTTTTTTGTTATTGTAGCTCGTGCGTCACTATTTTTTTGGGGTTCCGTCTGCAAAACACGCACAAGCTGGGGTTCAGGTAGATTAGAAGCGTGCGAGACGTTCGGCTTCGCCAGTTTGATATATCTCTTCCCTCAGGGGCTCGGGCAATACAAGTGTACGGCAGTTCGAAAGGAATACAAGTGTACGGCAATTCGAAAACAAAACAGCAACAAAAGGTCTTGGACTCTTTGTGGCGGCGGTGCAACCGCCTTGCTTGTCCAATTCATTAGACTGAACCACCACAACAACAAACCCTCGTAACACGACAACAAGCCGCGCCCGTTTTTCCTCGTCCCCCTTCCCGTTTGAACATGAAAGGTACTGCTGCTGCTGCTGCTGCCGCCACCGCCGCCCTGCTACTGAGAGAAAACACCCCCATCATCTATCTACAGCTCCCACAGCCGTACCGCAACGCCGGACTTTCAAAAAACCTCGCCGACAAAGGATGCGAAAAACGGCGTCGACCAAAGCTGTATCCTGCTTGTCGGTGCGCGGGGACAACGAGTGGGGCCACAAGAAGTGCGTGAGAAACGGCGGTTGTCAGCGAAGAAAAAAGAGACGCGGATCACATACCGTCTTTGCTGACCGAGCCATTCCTGTACGTTTGACCTCGCCGCCCTGGAAGATGGCTTTTCGAAGAATGAGAGAAAGATTCTCTTTTTTTTGTCTGCGGGTCGTGCAGTTAATATTCCGCTGATCAGAATTGGTCCGGCACCACAGCGCAACATCATCGCTATTGCGCCGAACACCGGAACACCCAAACTGAGTTCGGCACATCCATACATACATTTAGTCTTGTAAGGTGTGCGTTAGCATGCCAACATTCGCATGTAGATGCATCAATCCGAAGATCAAGCCCTAAACAGGTCAAGTCTATCGCACAGTCCCAAAGCACCTACCTGCGATTGGTACATTCCTCTTTCTCGGACTACAACGCGACAAATGCACACGGGTTGGAAACCAAACGAAACATCAAACAGCCCACTTTGTGCTTCCCAAACGTCAAAGACCAAGAGCGATATTCGTGTGACTCAAATGAGGACGACCCAACACTGTAGCAGTGAACGAGGGACACACGAACCAACCCGAAAGTGCTCATTGAATCCCCAGGTGATGCGCTCGTCCCTTCCCCTGCGACCTGCTTGTAACTCGTATGTTCTGGCTTGGTCCGACATGGTTGGACCCCGAGAAGGTTTGTAGGTGTGCGTGGCGGCGATGTCTAGTGTACACAAGTAAGTTGATATATCCTCCGAGGATGCCCGCCCGCTCCCCGTGACGGCAATGACAAATGGCAATACAACGAAGCTCTGCTTCTTCAGCTTCCTCTTGGGGGGGCACATAGACAACAAGCAATTGCCTCCACCGTGCCAGCAGAGTACCCCTCACTTCCTTCACAGATACCCCATGATCGTCCGGAACACCCCCTCCTGCTTCAGCCGCAGCACCCTACCCGTCAGCTCCATCCACTCCCAGTGGGCTCGTGAACCTATCTCCCAGCGGACTCGTGAACCTAACAAGACCTTCACCCAATCCCCATGGGCTCGTATTCGGCTACGTAATGCGACTATTTGCGGTCGAGCCCTCGACGCCACGAGCAAGCCCCGACGACGCCACACCTCCCTGGCGACCGTAGCGTTCGCCAGCAGCTTGAGTACGCGCTCCACGCGCCTAAGTTCTTGCTCTTTGCCGGCCTCATGATAATACGTACTTCGCCGAAACGCATCAGTCCTATCAGCGGGAGTGTCACCGTAATGAGTAGTTGCTGTTTCGTCCGCCCCCCGACTCAGCAGGAGGCCTACCATCTCCACCGCGCCTGGCTTCGATGCCTTAGTCTATTAAGTTATCTGCTGCTCTGTGCAGTGGGATGCATCCATACTTATCACGAGCAGAGCGTTGATGTCCGCTCCGCGCTTGAGCAAAGCGACGGCAGCTTCAAGACTCAAATCGTCGGAAGCATCGTGAAGAGATGTACCACCGCCTGCGTCCCTTTCATGCGTGCTGGCCCCAGCCCCTACGAGAATGGCGATTGCCTCTGGCTGGATGTTTTCGCGGCCATGTGAAGGGCTGTAATTAATTCCGGATTCTCGGTGCCATTCGTTGACGTCAACCCCGTGTCTGATCAATGCAGACAAGACGAGCGCATGGCCGTTCGCGGCGGCCAGCTGGAGGGCTGAGAAAACTCCACCTCGTCGAAGGCTGGCGTCCGCACCGGCGGCTAGGAGAGCTTCCACGATCTCTGTATTTCCATCTCTCGAAGCAGTATCTAGAGGCGTTTCGTGGTGATGCTTGGCGTCTAGAGATGCGCCGTCCGCTACCAGCTTTTTGGTGAGGTCATAATCGCCACTGCGCACGGCCCTAGTCAACTCCGTGCCCTGGTCCACAGAAAGTCGATCATCAAGCATGGTGCTGTTATTGTCCATGAGAGGAGCTTATTCTGTTGGAAGGTGTGTACAGAAGAGTGATGAGTGAGCAGCTCGTCGGTTAAATTCTGACAGTCCCGCGGGGACTCCGTCACTGTCATTTCGTTGATTTTCTGCGTCATAAATTATCTCCGATGGTGGAATTTGGTCAACGGCCGGCCATCCTGCTGTCGCTAGGGTCCGTTTCAGCGGCCTCTCCCTTGCACTCGGAACGCGACAGCATGTCAAACGAGACCATTTGGCTACCACCAGAGGATGTTTCAAACGCCCCTCCAGAGGGTGACCCTGATCATGTTTCAATCACGCCGGCCGCGGTTGCTCGTCGAACACCCTTCCCTCTTCGTAGAAGTAACATCGACGGTATGACTTTTTCTTTCACTCTCTGCAACTCTGTTCTTTCTTTCTTTGCCTTTCGTTCTTCCGTCCCTCCTTGACCTGGGTCGATCGTCTGTATCCCGTTTATTGGCCTTTTTGCTTTGGTTTTTCTTTTTGTTTGCAGCAACAACAACTCTCCGCGTGAAGCGCGAAATTACCGTTTCCGTGTGGCCTCCTTACAGGCCATCAGCCTCGTTTCATTTCATTTCACTTGGACTTTGAGTCATTCTCCACGCGTTCCGATCCTCACCGCGATCGCTCATCATTTCCGATTTCTCTCTTGCCACACCTTTCGCTCTCCGTCTCTCGCGCGCCCCGCGCACATATAGATACACAACCACGCACACACATCCCTGCACAGCCATGTGGCTGTAAAACTTAGTGCGTGTCCCTTCACAGCCACGTGACTGAAAACTAGTGCCTGTGTTGTTCGGGGTACACCCTTGCTAACACACAACGCATACGCGTTGGTGCTTTTTGGTGCTGCTTCTTCTGTATGGAATTTTTAACGACTGGTGGTGCACCTATGTGCCTTGCTTTTCACACCTGTCGTCACGTAGAGGCGATGTATTTCAAACGTAGTATCTGGGTGCATGTGGTCTTTCGAGCTTCGTTGATGACATCCTTTTCACTCGGTCCATCCAAAAGCGTGATGAGAAGTGCACCATGCTTATCGATGCCGTTGTATGCAATACGCCGATCATGAAGCGACTGCGTGCCATCCTTCACTGCCCGCCTTACTCAAATAGAGTATCCGAGAGCTGGCCACAGAGCTGACTCTTGTCCACCACCCCACCACTACCGGGCCCCCTGGGGTCAGCCAGTTAAACAACGACGTACTTTGTCCACATGATCGTGGTCTCAGAGTCATCGGGGGGCAATGAGAAAAGTTGCTGTCTCGAGGGCACTTTACTACAGCAGCAGCAGTGCCACGCAGGCAAAAAACATGTAGCGCTGTTTCATCCCAAGTCTCTAATTCTCCTCTCCTCCTCCCTCCGTGCTGGCGCCTCTCTCTGTCCCTCGTCTTTCTCAACAGCTCATCTGAAACGTCTTCTTGGAACAATAGAATCGTCTTCTTCGAACAAAAATCGTTGCAGAACTCTTGAGGCCTGCTCAGGGGGGAAGTCATTAAAACTGACACCATCTTGTAGGTTTCTCTCTTCCCTGCAAAACTCAAGTATATATACATTCTTGCGCCCTCCGCTCGCCCTACATTTCCTCACCTGGCCCCAATCCCTCTCCTACCATGTATGTACCTGCCTCTCTGTCAATAAAACCCGTGCCAAGCCTATGCCTGCGTATTCGTTCGGGAAGGAAGAACAAGCAAACCTGAAACGGATGGAGGGCAGTAAAAGTAGAGCCAACAACATGTCCCCCGGGGAGTAAGCGGGTCGCAAATGTACCGTCATTCCGTGCGTCCCCTTGCTCACCATCATCGTCGGCGGGTTGTCGAGAAGTGCCTATTTAGTACACCGCACGGCGACAAGACAAGGGGGCAGGCACAATAACCAATCGAAAACGTTCCGCGGTCCTCGCTGCAATCCCCACCGTCCATCTACACAGGGATTTCATCGGATCGATGTAATCAAGAACCGACTCGCGGTACGTGACTTCGCCGAACGCCCTGAATCTGTATGCATGATAGAAATCTCCCGTACGATCGGTCCTTCATAATAGAGAAAAGACACCACAAAAACACGCAGACTTGCCGATCGTTCTTAAACCGTTTCCCGACCCACCCGGCGTGTTCGCTTCAGCCAGCTTTCGTTTTTCTCTGGTTTGGGTCCAATCCTTTACCCCAAACAACAACACCCGCCCAACGCCAGCAGTACATCATCAGACGGCAAACAGCAGCGGTACAAAGAAAAACAACCTCCACGATCTTCATACAGAAAGTTCCCCCTTCCCGTCCTCCCACCCCGACCACAAGGCCATCGAGGCTACGGAGTATTTCTCCAGCGTTGCCGGGGCAAAACACAAACCAGGCCCCAGAACGTGTGTCCGCCTAAAAACCTCCCTCGCCCTGGGGGTAACCCTCTCCTGCTGTGTATGGGTACACGTATTGCGCAAGCCGTTGGTGAGTACTACTTCAGTACAAGTTTATTGCCGTCCCCTCACCCCATACCATCCCATCCCGCACACACATTGCCGGCCGCGTTCTTTCGTGCCTTGAGTCTGTCTCCCGGTGGTTCGCAAAATCGGGCCTCCATGGCTCATCCAGCGTCTCCTCGAAACGCGCTCCAAACAAAACACAAAAACTGAACAAAAATTGTTTCACCACAACTGCTACTACTGTAGTTCGAAACACGGCCTTTTCCAGCAACAACAGTGGTTTTCTCTAACACCGAAAAAAGTGGCAAAAGCTGCGACTAGCGCCAATCAGCGAGAACGGGCAGGGCACTTTGCTCCCGTGATCCCTCGAAAGCACCGCCTACTCGTACGCGGATAGCCTGGCGAAAACCACGACAAAATTTGACCCCCTCCCCCGCAGCATCACACACTGGAACACCCACTTACTTGGTCCCCGGCTACGTTAGCCAAGCGAACCAACCCTAACCCCATGGGGGGGGGGGAGGGGTAGATGAGCCAGCCAGTCTCGCCTAGCGCTTCTTCTAAGACATGGGAAGAAAATTTTCAAACGTATTATGTACTTATAAACTTTCGATGTCGGGGGTACGAGACCGTACTATAAAATAATACATACAGCAATTTCTCACCCTCTACATGTTCCGCGTACCCGAACAGAGATGCGTCCAGTATGGCATGGTAAACTGCCGAACGGATGAAACCTTGACGAGACACCACGCCTTGTCTACTTGTCCTTTCCTCCCCCACGAACATAGGAAAAGGAGAAGCTACAGAAACGTGAGACAGCAGTGTGGGGTTTATTTTACATATACAACGATATCGTCGCATGCAAGCCCTGTACCTATATATCCCGCTGAGATCTACGGACCAACACGAAAATAACGCCACCCAAGGTGTTAAAAACGTTCACAAAACAACGTGCTTCGATGACAAGCTCCGAGATCATTTCGGGGAAAGCAAAAACCCACACAAACCATGCAAGAAAACGGCCGGGCTGCCCTCCTCCGACCGACAATCCTCTCTCCCTGCCCTCCCCCGCAACATCTCGCCAATAAAACATAGCCTCCGTCATAGCGCGCGGGAAACAAAACAACAAAACAACAACACCAAAACCCAAGCCGAGGGGCCAGTGCCCCTCGCTGTATTTCGTCATCTCAACCCCCCATCTATGTGGATGAGACCCAAATCTAACAACCGTGGTAGAACAAAAGCTACCGCCTGTTGCAATTGCGGGGCCCTCGCAAACACTCTAGAACAATTTGCCAGCCAGCTCATTGCGTGGAGCACGCAAACGAAAGATCTTCCATGAAAAAAAGTCTAACCATCCATGACTGACTTGTGATATGGCATTATGTTTTCAACGAGAAACACGCCCCTCTTCTTATTTGCAAATATGTAGATTTTTTGTGGTTATCCATGAGCGGCAGTGCCACACCCCGGCATCTTGCCGTCACAAAAGCTCTCTCTCTCCCTCTCTCGTGCAACCTCCGGAAAAACACGCCTCCTGAAATCATCAGCATATCCTTCGTGATGCCTTCACCCAACGGTGCCCGGTGGACGAAAAACATCTACCAACACTGCCCCCGGCTTGCGTAGAAGACAGACGGGTAAGGGAGAGTGGCAACAACCCCGTACCAGCGAACATGGCAATGCGAGAGAGAGATGGGGTGGGGGTTAGGATTAGTTTTTTTTTGCCCAAACCCTTTATCCTACAGAGAGAGAAACAACAGGTTCCCCCCCACACACACACCCTGTACGCCGCTTCTTCTTTCTCGCGCGCTAGAGGACTCCGAGGAACTCCCTGACCGTGTTGGGTGACATCGACTCGAAGACGAAGTCGTGGAGGAACCGCTCCAGCAGGAAGGTCTTGAGAATGAGGTAGTCCACATCCAGGCACCTAAACCATGGACGAAACAAGAAAAGCTTGCTGTTCAGAAAGAAGAGAAAGAGATAACCATCTGTCAACTACTGGCAACTCGCGCTACAGGTGGGTAAAACCTGGTGACCGGAAGCCGTAAGTATCCGAAGCAGCGGGTGAAAAGAAGAGAAACAGACCCAAAATCTTGCTTCGAGGACTATTTGAGCCAGAGGGACGTTGAACACCACATTCCCGACAGCCGAACTTTATGCACATCGACAACAAATATCGACTACATTCATATCGGTATTGGAATTTTGGGCTCGTGGTGTGGTCCCTGCCTACGTCAGCGACAGACGCACACACTACTTCATACCCTGCCAACCCCACGCCCAACAACCGCGACGGGGCGATGGCCTTCCGAGTGCAGCGAGAAGAAACAAACTCTCGCATCTGTGTCCAGTCCCCAACAGCCGAGAGGCGTTTTGGTGTTTCCGGGGCCACAGTTGTTCGTATTTATCCCCGAACATTCTTGTTATTTTCATCACTTCAAATCAGCGCTCACAAACAGCACCAACTGGCATCACTGATATAACTCAGTGTACAGGCTGACACAAACTCAAAATAACCCAGTTTCCAGTCGGTTTCAATCCACTTACTGAAAAGACTTCACCACATCCCTTTCAACTGAGGTTGTATCTCGAACGGGTAGTTTTTCTGTGAGGTCATGGATAGTTTCTAAAAAGCATTTCTGCCCGGGTAGGAGCTCCAAATCGGAATAATAAGCCACACACGGAAGGGCTCCTTCCCCCTGAGGCCCCCCGCCCATCCCTCCATCGGAACACTTGTACAAAAAGATCGAGAAGCTGCCGTGTCGCTCGCGGCGACACGATTTTCACCGAAAAAACTGAAAACATGTAGGAATAATGCTCGTGTGTCTGTTGGAGGTATCCTGCGGCACTGCTGTTGGCGGGTTAGTTGTGAGAATGGCCCCGGGCACTTGAAACAGAGGGGACTTCGAGGCTACTGTAGGCACGGTGGTGAAGGCGGGCATTTTTTAACCGTTTCGACGAGTGATGGCAACGAAAATGACTGTACGTGAAAATCAGGGTGACGTGTTCTCCGATTCTACTGATCGAGCTGAGCGGCTGGCAGCAGCAACAACAAGAGAAAGCTGATTGGTGTGACTGCATAGGCGTGCGCGTGTACCTGAACCAGCGCTGGCGCTCCCGGAGACATCTCCAGCTGCACAGGGCGTTGTGGAACTGATCTCGGCGTCTGGACCTGGACAGCTTGCTCGCGAGCCGCTGGAACTCGGAGAATCGCCTCCAAACCCCGAGGGTTACCGTACCCAGCCCAACCTATGGCGGAGACAGAAGGGAAGCGTAAGTTGGGGTGGGCGGGTGGGTTGGGTTGGTGCGGACGCATAGTAGCAGGTTTTCGCAGTATTCAACACATCCGACTGGAGCCTGACAAAAGCAACAGAACGCGTCTCTCTCTCTCTCTCTCGCTCCCTCTCTCTCTCTGCCCCCCGTTCCTCTGCCTGTCCTGCGTGTCCTCCCCTCACTGTGTATGTATGTGTGTGTGTGTGTGTGTTTCTCTTGGTTCTCCGTCTCATTCTCCACGGATCAGCGTAGGGGCCACCGAGACAGCTATCTCCTCCTTCACTCACCACAATCAGATACTCCGCGTGCACGTCCGATCCCGTCTGCCGTACCGTGCCACATGCGTGTAATGGTGCGGGATCATCGCCCAACACGGGCGTGCGGAGGGGGGGGGGGGGGGGGGGGGGGGACATTCTATCAAGAAT
>FN649749.1:1979013-2000153 GCA_000310025.1 Ectocarpus siliculosus
TAAACGTAAGGGTGGGGGGGGGGGGGGGGCGGAGACGCGCACTTGCTGGCCCGTCGAAAGATGAAAAAACAGGAGTCATTCACGTTGACCTTCACATGTCATCTCCACTAATCCTTCTCGACACCGTGCTACAGCATAACAGCCTGCTCTTCATACTTGGTAATGCGGCGGTGATACGCGGGCAAGATCGATGTACGCCTCTGGGGGACAGGGGGGCGCGGAGGCGAGGTTTGTCCCATGGGACGATGCATTTTTCCCTCCACGACAAGGCAGCGAGAAATTAAGTGTTGCGACATCCCTCACCTGGAGGTCCTTCATCGAAATCAGGCAGGCGTCGTTCGGTCGAAGGCGCCCCATCGCGATGTACATGTAAATGCGGTCCACCGACACGGTCTCGAACGACTCATCGGCCCTGGCCCCATACGAAACGCAAAAAAAAAAAAAAAAGGAAAAAAAAAGGAGTGTACAGCAGCGGGGGGGGAATGCACATCAGCGGGGCGCACTCACTCATGTTTTGCATGTCTTAGCGGATAGGTCGTTGACCACGCGTCCTCGACTGGACGGAGCATTGTTGCCACAGGACCGATCACCGATGGCCGAATTGTTATTTGTAAGAGCCTGATGTACGTAGGAGTGTCCAAGGAGAGTGTAATGGTGGGGGCCTGGGGGCGTCGGCATGTTGGCACGCGCGTTTACCCTCATTTCGCGTTCCTACATCCGTAGGCTAACCTTTTTGCATGTTGCTTCCTCGTGTCTGTGTGTGCGTTTTTCGCTCGCGTTTGTTGCCAAATTTCAATTCGCTTGTGTGCCAATTCAGCGACACCGGGCCTTCCGCAGGACAACCAAAGCTCGCACGAGGTGACATTCGCGGCCAAACAGCAGTAGTCGGGTCCCAATCGAGTGCGTACTTCTACTTGGCGAGGTGCCCTGCTTCGCAGTCAAGTGGCACACAAATGCCGTCGTGTGTGTGTGTGTGTGTGTGTGCCAGTGCTAACGATGGATTTCGACCAAAATGAAGCGACCGACGCGTTGCTTTCGCTCGACACTGAGGACGGCGACAGCAGCTCCATCGTCGTGCATATATGAATGGTGCGGTTTGAGTAGTCAAAGATAAGGCCGCGGTGGTGGGTCGGATACACCAAGATACGCCGAAGACTTGTGTTCTCTCTGCTTCTATCAACAACAGCTGCTGTGCGTACAGCTGCAGGTGCTCGTTGCCAAGAAGTTGGGAGACAACGGCCAACATTGCTCAATTTCCGCGTTTTGAGGCAGAAAGGGCTCACTTGTGGGTAGGTTGCACGCGCAGTCGCAACAGCGAGTAGAAGGGGAACCAGGCACACACCGGCGCTGGGAAGATGGCCACCAAACAGCATACTGACTGTCGGAGTCGCGGTACTGTTTCGTACGCACAACAGCGGTGTAGACTAACGCAACAGGCAATAGAGCGTGTGCATAAGAATCTGTTGCACAATTTGTATTGAAGCAACAGCGAGTTCAAACATCAACGCCGCCATGCGAGCTCATGCATGTCATAATCCACTGGAGGCCACAGCGAGTCCGGTCATGGTACAGAACATGCATACAAGTAGTGTGGTGAGCGTACACATGCTGCTTTTTCCTCCCCTCAGCACGTGCCTCTCTCGCGTGTTCGACGCTTGCTCACCCATTCTTGAACCCACGCTTGGGAATCCTTCGGTGGAAAGGAGTCTGGCCTCCCTCGAACCCTATCCTCTTAGTCCCCTTGCGCGCCTTGGAGCCCTTGTGCCCCTTGCCGCACGTCTTCCCAGTGCCCGAGCCGTTGCCCCTGCCAACGCGCTTGCGATCTCTCCTGGCCCCATCGTTTGGAGCAAGGTTGTTGAGCCTCAAGGGCGGCGCGAACGAGGCAGCAGCTGCCGCGCTGAGCCCACGGAAGGAGAGCAACGACCCCGGTGATGAGAGCGCACCCTTGGAACAAAGAGCTGCCGAGCAGCGAGCAAGCAGCGTCGCCATGCCCACGAAATGGGCGCCACTATTAAATAGCTGGCGGCTGGCGGCGCTGCGCGGCACAATTTGGCTCAGAAACCATAGGTAGGGATAATCTGGGCTATTATATTTTTTTTTGCGAAAGCCGCAGAATCATTGCGTGGTATCCCTACCCCGTGTGCTTCCCTCTACAATTGTCCGATCTGCGGGGACTCGGACCCTACCACCGCAAGTGGTACAGGTACCTCTCACCACCGGACCAGTCAGCAGTACATGGATTTTAGAAGGTGCTGAGCAGAGGTCGGGGCGTTTTTCTCGTATATGCTCACACTTCACACAACAATAGAGACAGACGTGAGACGTTGTGTTCGGAAATGGACCCCTTGTATGTAACCCCCCGCCAAAGATATTTTTGAAGTCGAAGTCCCACAGCCGTACTCAGCGTGCATGCGCTCGTGCGCTCTACTTTGCGTGCAAAGAGATGTTACACTTTGACTTTCCACCCCCTCCGTCTTGCTTTCGTCGTGTCGGGGTGCACCACAGGTTGTTGCAGCATGCAGCAAAATTTCGCTGGGAGACGTTGAAAATACGAAATACAGCAGCAGCAAGTAAGTAGTGGGGGGCCAAGTGTAGCGGCCCCCACCTACAGCAGTGTCACGACGAGATGTTGCCGCTATAAAAGGCAGTTCGCTAAACCGAACTACCAGTTATATTGCTGTTATACTACCGGGGGTGCGGCGGTGCGACGTGGTTTTGTGGTCACTAAACAGGGCATGGCGCTAAACAGGGACAAACCGCCCCCCCCACCGTAAGCAGTTCTGCGGCTGAGAACGCATAATAATAACCGTGTAGAGACGCAAAGCCTCCGCCTTGTGTGCCCTTTTCGATTGGCGATCTCCGCATACACTATAATATTGCTTTTTTATCCCTCTGGCGTTGCTGTTGTCAGCAGCCACAACTCGACAAAGATGGAGCACGCCACTACTTGCTACAATACACGATACCAGACGAGATACTTGAACACGATACAGAAGCAGCGACCTTCCCGTCATTTCTGCACGCTCGGCCAGAGATTTCGAGACCACCGTCTGCCTTCTGCTCGGAGAGACTAACCCAACCGTGTCGCCTTCTGGAAAACATGACAAAAAACAGCTGGCAACTACAAAGAAGAACGGAAAAACCTCTGCAACACAAGAATGCCAGGCCGCCCCGTCCTCGTCAGCAGTACAAGCCCACGCCTATCGTTTCAGGAGTTCAAGAGGCATTCCCATCTCCCCCCTCTCCCCCCTCTCCCGGTCTCTCTGGTTCTTACTCCATGTTCAACTAGAGACTTTTCATTGAGCGATGGGCTTTTGCTCGTGCTCGGTGGTTGCTGGTACATACTGCTGCGGCCACAGACACTACACCGGTACAGCATCATTCGTCTAGAAGCACTCCCTCCGACAACAGAGCAATCGAAAACCACTACAAGGCCGCTACCCACCCCCACCATCTGCCGTTTCGACCGAACCGGCACCGTTTCTATGTGTCGCCGTTCTTTGTGGCCCATCCCTTCCCTGCACGCGGTTCTTAACCCAGTTTTTCTAAAAACATTTTATGATCATGTTGTAAAATTTTAAGTTGCTGCTTGCATGTACGTGCTTGTCTCGATCGTGTCCGGCAGCTCGGGGATGTCCACCTCGAAGCGGGACTGCACTTCCTCCAGCTTCTTGGCGTCAGACTCCGTCGATACGAACGAAATAGACAGGCCCTTGGTGCCGAATCTGTCGAACGGAAAGAGGGAGACACACAGAGAGAGCGAGTGTTTGCGTGATACAGATAGAACAACGAATTGTTGAGCGCAAAAGATACAGCGACAAACATCGGCCTGATCGGTACTGCAAGCTGTTGGCAGTATACACACTTCGATAAATGAGGAGAAAAAAAAAAGACGCATGTGTCACGGCCTTGCGGCAGTCAACATCGGCTTGAAGAAAAACTGATGCCACACCTACACACACCATTGGTGCCGTTCGAAAAACGCGTACTACAACTAGGACCACGCTGGCCCTGTGCTACTGATTTCATTATTTAATATATGCCACTCCCGGCCGTCCATTGCGGCTTACTCTCACAGACAAGGTCCGATCCAGACTCCCTGCTGAAAACAAAAAAGAAGCCGGTTCTATTCTCACCGTCCTGCGCGGCCCACACGGTGGAGGTACTGGTCCGAGCCGTCGTCGCCGTCGGGGAAGTCGTAGTTCACCACGATGTTCACGCTCTCGATGTCGATGCCGCGGCCGAAGAGGTCGGTGGCCACCAGGATGCGCTTCTCGAAGTTCTTAATCTGCTTGTAGCGGTTTGTCCTGTAGGGAATGCGACAACAAATATTTACAGGATGAGGCCGGCGTAGAGTTGAGCTACATGCGCTCGGCACTTCTTGTTGAACTGCTTCTTGTTAATAGCGGTTTGTCCCGCAGGGCATGCCACAACTAGAGGGTGTACGCAAAACTGAGCTACGAGGCCTTGGGGCAGAAAACTCTTATGCAGATAAATAGACACGACGTCGTTCTACACATGCACCACGTAGTGTGACATAACAAGAAGTCATATCCTTTGCACCATCTTTGAAGGACTGGTGTACCACCCACAGACGTACCAACGACTTGTTTTGCGGTGCTTGACTTGGCATCAGTCTGTTCCCTGCGTGTTGTTTGTCTGCCATCCCTCCCCCCCTTGCCTCTTACCCCCTTCCCGTGTCACGTCCTTCGGTTCCATAAAGTTAGCACCTTGCAAATAATGGTATGTTCGTTCGGCCCTCATCCCCCCACCCAGAAATGTTTTCGTCTCACACGCAGTCATTGCGTATTCAATTACTGATGGATCAACTCGGGCAGTTTGATTGCCAAGTTTATCATAAACATGCAACTACACACGTATGGATGCCAAGAAAACGGAGCACGTGTGATGCGCACGGGGGGGGCATCTATCTGTGCATTGCTCACCGGAAGCCGATCATGTACGCCACGTCATGCTCCATGAACACCCGGCGCGGTCCCTTGGGGTTCAAGCCATCAGGCGCGCGGGGGGGGCCGCAGAGAACTATTCAACAAGCTGATACCTTGCCGTGTAGGACGTTATTGCCCAGCGGATGGGCACGCGGCGGGGGGTTGGTGCGGGTGACGGTGATCCACAAACACAAGAAGAAAAGAAAAACGAGGAGAAACTGAACCCCAAGCTGGCTGTTTTCATATTTGTTGATGATTGTTGGTTTCTTTGCATGCAATCGATCACGGTCTTGAGATAGTACGGATCAACCTTCGGTTGTCCTGCACCTATCAAAATGGTGAGAGCCAGACCAAACGGCGTTTGAAACAGCGTAAGAATTAGCACTGAGGAACAACGCTGCAAGATTATTTTCAATAATTTTTTTACAAGGGCGTGGCAGAACACAAATATTTGTGGAGGACGGCATGTTGTGGGCTCTGCCGGTACGTGGCAGTATGGCAGTACCAAAAACATAATCCATCCCTGTTACGACGCCTACTGTCTGTACATACCTGTGATTTTCTGCATCGCAGCACACTTGGGAGTGATGAAGAGACTGTCGAACGGGAACACGCCTGGACCTCCCTTTGGTGCTTTCACACCGCCGGCATGGTGGACGATGTTCTTGTCGATCGTCTTCTTCAGTTGGTCGATGAAAGCGAGCTGCGCAGGCGACACCCGGTCGCTGTCATCGGCACCACTTGCCCCCCCCTCCACCTCGGGGGGTCCTGCCCCGCCACCTCCTCCGGCGCCGTGACCTCCAACCGCTCCTCCTCTCGGTTGCTGTTCTCCGCGCACTCCAGCTCCTCCAGTCCCCTCCCCGCGCCCACCCCGCTCGCACAGGTTGGCGGCTTCCACGGCCTTGACGTACGCCGGTAACTGGTGCTGCTGGTGTTGACGCACTCGCGCCCACTGCTGTCGCCGCCACGACTGCGTCTGCTGCTGCTGCCAGCTCTGCTGCTGTTGCTACCCCTCCAGCTCCTTGTTGCGGCGGCGGTGGTGGTGGGGCTGCTGCTCCCCCTTGCGAAGAAGCATGGCGAGCTTTTCCCTTCCCTTTACTCGACCCTCGCGGTTGTTGTTGAGGTGGTGCTGCGGGTCGTGGCGCTCCTTCATGACCCGGTCCGCTGCTGCTGCAGTTGGGCGATCCACCAGCAGCGTTTCTGGCATCTGTGCTGCTCTCCCCGACGCCCTGACCTTCATTTGAACTCACATTGTTTCCCTCCCCACCCTGAGCACCACCTACTCGTGGGCGCTTCGAGGTCGACCCTCCTGACAGCCACGACTGCATGCCTCGCGCCTGCTGTGCGATGTCTCTTGCAGGCTGCTGTCTTTTCTGATTGTGTCCTCGCGCCGGGTCTTTTGGACCCGGGTCCGGGCCTCGACCCTTCGTTGCGGCCCATGGCGGTGGGTGCTGCTCCCACGGGGGTGGGTGGTATGCGCGTGGGTTCGCGTGGCGCGTAGGTGAGCTTGCGGTAGCATTGCTGCAGTACAGCAGTGCAGTCGGCACAAAAAGCGCGGGTCAACCACCTCGTGCTACCCTAACCCGCCAATCACGAGCTGTCGTTTTTAAGTCGTTTTTAAGAATCAGTCCGGAAGGACCTGCTTTGGACCAATGGAATTGCGTCGTTTTTAAGAAATCATCCCTACCCATCGTCCCTGATTTGACCCAACAAGGGACTCCGCAACTACGAAACTGATGGTGAGGGGGAGCACAACCCCCCCGCCGCATGATGCATCTCGTCTTTATTATGTGACTCACGATCTGCGGTGTAGCAGTGTAGACTACCGTGCCTCTCTCTCTCTCTCTCTCTCTCTCTCTCGTTCTCTTTAATTAACGCACACCACGCATGACCGAATCTGCGGCGCTATCGCGACCTCCACGTTTCAAACGCACGGCGTGGTGTACGCGATGGTGGAACATTTCATGGTTCAAAATCTTGAAATCTGAATCTTCCCAGCAACGGCAGTTTGCAATGTAGGATGCCCACCACCCCCCACCCCCCACTACATGTAGGCGGCTGCGGTACAGCCGCGCACACAAGGCGGCTACTACCGGTTCGCCACGTTGTGCGTGCATCATCCTGTGGTAGTTAATTCTGGTGCACACACGTTGCAAGGTCGTTGCCTCTCTGTGCCAGATGCGCGCATCTGGTGCGTGTCGATGCCTGAGACTATTTAGTGCGTGTGTATCCACTCGATAGATGAATCCAATCCGCCCGGAGGAAGGTGACACCGAGAGCAAAAATATCCATCTTGACACACCAGTCGATGCACGAAAAGGTGGGTACTGGATGTCTCAATTGTATTCGCTGCCATCGGCATGCGGGTCGCTTGCCTACCCGCATATATGTCAAATGTGCCGGTTGATCGAACGTCGTCTGTTGGTTCAGCAGCAGCGGCAACTACAGTACTACAGCAGTACCCTGCAACAACAGCACAACACGCAGGACCGCACATGCACCTCAAGAGGCGAATACAGACCCCTGGGTTTGGACACACACATGCGTAGCCCCCTCGGCCGCCTCTCTGGCGTGTGCGTGCATCAAGCGATCAACAACCTGATGACAATACGCCGAACAATAAACGGCAGAAGACACACAAACGACACACGCACCGCACGTCGCTAGACTGTTACATGCATACACTTGTAGTACCACAACGCGCAACATCCAGCCAAAGGTGAAACAACGGACGTGCGTAAGCACCGTGAATCCAAGCTATTACAGGGTAAACACGGCCATACGGGCTAATAAGTACAACATCGGGGCGTGGCTTTGGCCATATCGAGGAACATGATATTACTCTTGTCTTTACAGACTACAAACGGAGGGACCCGCACCGCTCGCCACCATCTTGTACACAAATCTGCAGGAGAGCACATCATCAGTAGATAGCTCACACCGCAGGCAAGACAGCCTTCGCCACACCGTGCCGCCTGAACCGCATTTGTTCGGAAATATAGGGACCATCGAGAAAGTCATGCTACATAGTATTCGGATGGTCCTTGTATTTCAAAACAAAGTGGAACACACACACTCACGGCTTAGCGCGTTCGATGCAACTCTGACAAATCGAATTTGCTTTCCTAGAGCTCGGCATCGCTGCAACAACATCAAAAGACCGCGAACAGATCGGCGAAACACCAAACTACGTGACAGCCTTGTACCGCACCGTGCGAAGAATAAAACAGAGGTCTAAACGACACAAAAACTCCAATACCACAGGACGCCTACACCGCACAGGCATGATCAACCAACAAAGGTCAACCAAAATTCAGACAAGTCCTACATCAACAAATAAAAAGTATGTACGATAAGCGGCATGAGGTTTCCATGCAGGCACGCATGCATCCACCATGGCCGGGGTACGGGTGCATGAAAAGGAGCAGCACTCAAAAACAAATCTAGGGCTTGCAAGCCCGTTATCAAAGGCGAAGTACACGCTCCGAGGTCCCGTACCGCCCACAACAAAGAAGCACAGAGGTTCTAGCGTGCTCCGTCTAGGATATACACAAAAATACACACAACACAAAGCGTTAACAACGTCGGCGTAGGAATTAAAAGGTGATTGGTGAGGCATTACACCCACCAGGAAAATTTTGCAAAACGAAGACGCACGACCCACACCCTTTTACTGGCAACGGTACACCTTAAGCGGGTACTGCGCAACGGAAACCTTTCCAGCCGGTTTCCCTCCACTCACTCAAAAGACTTCAGCACATCCCTTTCGGCTGTGGTTATATCTCGAACGGGCATTATTCTTTCTGTGAGATCATGCACACTTTCTAGAAACCTAAAGCAGTAGACGTGGCGAGAGAGGATCCTCAGTAAGAACGAATCGATCCCCTCGACAACAGGTGCAAAACTAAAAAGTACAAAAATAAGCTGACCCTAAAACAACGAATTCCCTACAAGAACTAATCGGATGCCCCGTACCGGTAAGGTGTTCGCCTGGAGACATGGCCGGACATGTCACCCTCTGTCATGAATCTGCGGATACCCCGTGACGTGACAACAGCTTGAGTCGAATCAACCGTTCGCTGCCACGGCGGCTGCATCTACCTCATCGGCCAAGCAGAACTAACCCCCTTGGCGCCGTGCAGGCATAATCCTGGATGAAATCAGAACGAGGCAAGAGAATAGGCATTCCGAGAAAGCGTCGAGGGGGACACAAATGGAGGGTCAAGATCCAGATGCAGCGCCCGCACTAAAGAACTTGGCAGCTACGAACTATACAGTTGAGATCTTGGCAGTTAAGAACTTGGCACTTGAGAACCTGGCAGTTAAGAACTTGGCAGGCAGTTGAGAACCTGGCAGTTAAGAACTTAAGAAAGCTAAGAACCTGGCAGTTAAGAACTTGGCATGTAAGAGCTTGGCAGTTAAGAACTGGGCAGTTAAGATCTTGGCAGTTGAGATCTTGGCAGTTGAGATCTTGGCAGTTGAGAACTTGGCAGCTAAGAAGTTCATGCTCAACATTGTATCGAACAGAAGAACTTGACTACCGTCCAGGAGCCCAACCCTACACACCACCAAAACCAATACAACGGCCATTGGTACACTGGTAGCCCACAAGAGGAACTAAGAACCCCAGCCTCGGCCGACGGTATCAAAGTAGAGGTTCTTAAATGCGGGCACTATCTGCATGGTGGCAGCGCGTGAGGGAGGTCGTCGCACGAGGCATGTGCAAAACCTACATTACAGCTGCACAGGCAAGTAAAGAATGTTGCCCCTTCGCAAAAAAGTGATGGTTGCACACATTCTCCAATCCACAAAAAAGGCGTCTCCGTCTCCATTTTGAGCCAGCTATGTAGATCGTCTTGCGAGAGTGAGCCCTTTGGGCACCGGTAACCATCGCCAAATCCCTTCGCCGAACTGATGTTGCCTACGCGTGTCGCGATGGGATTGGGTGGCTGCTGCCAAGAAGTTTTGGGAGTTGGTCTCAAGAACCACCACTGGCCTGTGGCATGGCCGACGAGAATACTTGTGCCTACTGCGTTGCGTACAGACGAATTAACGCGTTATTTGGGGACAACAAACGCCCTTCTGTGACGGTTCCGCAGAATCATGAAAACCTCTGAGCCGCTCTCATGTCCGCGCTCGCCGTCCATGGCCGGCATTATATTTTTGTCTACCGTATACAGACGGATTGACACGTTTGTTTGGTTTGGGGTCAACAAGCCCGTTTCTGCCGCGGCTCCGCAGAAATGTTCTGGGCCAGTCTCTCACCTTCGCACCCGCGGTCCAGACCCTAGCAACAGAGTTTCATGGCGACCTAGATGGTGCCAGGTCCACCTGTAGCTCGGCGGGGAGCAGAGGCACCGCCAGAGGCTTTGGCGCTTCGCTAGCTTCAACCTCGGCGGCGGCTCCACCGACAACAGCAGCGGCCGCCGGTGCAGCTGTACCACCAGCAGCAGCAGCAGCAGTAGTATCAGCAGCGACAGCAGCAGCAGCAGTCTTGTAGACCCGACCTTCCGTCGTTACTGGAGGGGGCGGCGGGGGCGGGATTGGTCAGTAGGCACTCGTACTGCAACCCACCAAATAAAAAAACAACTAATTTACATCCGATCTTCAAGTTCAAAGTCTCTTCTCGCAACCGGGTAGAGTTACTTGCCAGCCTTTTTTCGTCTCGCGCTGCCCCATGTGCCCGGAAAATTCACCAGCACGATTCATATAATACCTTCTGGGGGGAAGTTAGCCTGTGACCACGGGAATCGACCACGCCAAGTGTTGGACTAGTACGGACAGAAGAAGGTACTGGGTGGAGAGAACGGAACGGTATAAAATGTAAAGACAACAACAACAACAACAACAACTACAACTGTTCAGAACAGGGATACGTAGGTTATAGCTTCTAAGAGTGACACTCGTGCCCAGAGGTTTCACCGGCACTACCATACCGGAGCACCGGCACTACTTCAACCTCCACTAAACAGGGACCTCTGCCGTATCTCGTTTTCCTCATGGCCTGACCGTTGCATACTGCGAGCGAACAACACGACGCCAGGGAACTCCTCAAAACAAACACCACACATGTCCTCACTGGAGAGAAGACGCTTGGGGTATTTCGGCTTGCGTTGCATCTGGAGCAATGTTGCCGGGGTGGAGGGTTAGGTGAGGGCTGATTTGAAGTGAAGACAAAAAAAAAAAAAAATGTTGCCGAGGTAGGCCGAAGCTACAATTATAACTACACCACGTGCGCGGCAACGAGGTCGCGTCAAGGGTCACGCACGGCTGTGCCGACGAAACGAGCTTGGCGGGATACGCAAGGCCTACTTTGGGGCTGCCTCGTTTTCGGCCGCCACCGCGACTATCGCAATCGACATTAACGCTAAAACCATAGGCGATTAGCACACAGCGGCATGAAGCGGCGGAATCGGAAGCATGCCCAGGAGACAACTCCAAGCTCAGCGAAAGAAAGAGCCGTTGTCGAGACTCGAGCGCGGTGTTGCGTCTTGAACCACGCACCGACATCTCTTGGTTCTTTTTTTATTAACACCTTGGCACACTGCAGGTGATGCACCAAACCGCCTTGTGCGGGCGAGCACGACTAAGGATCGCTAGAGCTCGTTAGAAAAAATCGCGGAAACTGTGTCCCAGAGTTGTTGGACATTGAGAGAAAATACTACCATAGAGGCTTTGCACGCGCTGTGATCAAGAGGCCAATTGACCACGGACGCCTTGCCCACTTCCAAAATACCACACATACGCGCGCAGGATTCACTTCTAGAAAGCGCCGTATGCGGCATAGATGTAGAGACACGTTGGAGACATGAGATGGTCCCAAGTTGCACTCACGTTTCGGCGGTATCATGGATGCTTGTGGGAGGACAGGCACTTGTAGCCGGGGCTGCTGCTGCTGCTGCTGCTGCTGCTGCTGCTGCTGAAAAATATTGTGTAATTGTTGTAGTTGTTGTTGTTGCTGCTGATGTTGTTGCTGCAGGTGATGCCTCCACTGCTGAAACAAAAGCTGTTGCCCCTGCTGTTGATGAACGTGCTGCGGGTGCTGCTGCGGATGATGCTGCGGATGCTGCTGCTGCGGATGCTGCTGCGGATGCCGGTGCTGCTGTTGATAACGATCGTGCTGCTGTTGAAAACGATCTTGCTGCTGTTGATAGCGATCTTGCTGATGATGATGATGATGATGCTGCTGCTCCTGGTGGTGGTGCCGATGGTGGTACTGCTGCTGCTGCTGCTCCTGCTCCTGCTCGTGCTGATGCCGTCCAGACTGCTTCAAGCCGACATGGCCACACCACCTGTCCCACGTCGCCACAAAAATGCCGTAGCTGGGGGTCGGGGTCCAACGCCTCGAGTTCTTGGGTTGCTCCGCCACGCTGTCCTGCCGCCGCCTCTCCCAATCACGCACGAAGAGGTCATAAATGGCCTGCACCGCAGTGAATTACAAAAAAAATAATCACAACAGTGCTTGTTTCGTCAAGAAGACTATTTGGGGACATTCTTTCCGTGTGCGGAACTCCACAGGGCTCCGCAATAAAAAAAATCCATCCCGAAGAAAAACGAGATGAGTAAAACCAAAATACATTGTAGCCTGAACCGGACGAGACACCCTAACTACCCTGGGAAAATGTTCCGGCATACAAGTGATTCCTCCGGAGTAGGCTCGTGAGAGCATAGCAGTGTCGGCAAGGGGTGATGCAAGATGTGAAAAAAAAAACGGCAGAAAGAGGACCAGCCCACAGCTGGCAAGAAGAAGTAGCGCTTTCCTTCCCGGCATCGGCATCAGCGGGCAAGAAGAAAATTCTAAAAAGACTACTAAGAATGGGATTTGTGGTTCGTCGTCGATTTCTGTTTGGCCAACAAAACCTTAGAGGTCGAAAACAAAATTGTGCTGCCTCCATCCGAGGGATGACGGTTCAATCGGAAACGAGGCATCCTCGCACCTTCGTCGAATGGTACGACATCTCTATGCCCCCGGTTGCTTTCGAGAGAGAGGGATTGTGACACGCAGATAATTATTGGTGAAAAACCTCGGTCGAATAAAAATAAAACAGGATTTAGGGTTTGTCGCAGAGTTTTGATTGGTCAAAAAACCTACGGGCGAAAAAAAATGGTGCAGCATCCTTCTGCGCAATGACGGTCCACCGGGACAAAAGACATCCTCGCACCTTTCTCGAAGGGTATGACATCTCTACCCGGTTGCTTTCCCCTAGCGGCTGCCAGTGGCTCGCCAGGTCCGTGATGAACGCTTGGATGACCTTGGATGCCTCGCACGGCAACCTGACCAAAAACATGTTGAGAAAAACAGAAAAAATTAGGGCGATGTCATCATCATCAACCGGGAGAAAAAAGGGGGTATGGACGAATATACATGTGTGCGTAAAAAAAAACCACAACAACGACAACAACAGCGACAACAAAAGCAACAGCAGCAGCAGCAGCAGAACGAGATGCTAGCGTAGCATTGAGTGTGATACTTCCTAGTTTGTACCACATGAGGTTCTTGATAACCAATACAACAACCCTTACCCATACTAAAATAACACAGTAACCCTTACCCATGCCAGAACATGACAACCCTTACCCATACCAACACAATAACACACAACAACACTTACTGGTGGTTGGAGTAGTCGGCCCCGATGCCGGTACGTGGTGCGGTGGTCCTGCTGTACCATCGCTCCGTTGCCGTGCTGTACCACCAGCCGTCCGGCACTGGTTCCCTGTCGCAAGAGCGGGTGGATGTGATGCCGCTATCGAATCGGAACAGCGAGTAGATACGATGGCGCCTTTCTTGAGTCGCTGCTATTTTCTGTGATGTGTGCTTTCCGCCGTGGCCACCCCCAAAAGAGAGTCACGCCGTTACGTAGAAACCCGGCCTACTCCCTTCAAATGCCTTCGTTTCAAGGTATGCGGTATACTACGGAGCTTGATATTGTTGTCTGCCGTGCCCCCCTCCCACACGAGGAGCTACACACGGCGCCACTACATCGAGGGCTTGACAGTTACAACAATCGAGGCTCAAGACTTTCAGAGGCGTAAGAAGCAGAGACGGCAGACCCCTCGCGGTGTCTGGGTAGAGTTAAGGAGGACTTCCCCACACCGGAAAGCTGCAGAAGCCAAATCCTCACGCTACGGAGACTAAATGATGTGCTACCACTCTGTTGTGTAGTAGAAGGACCAATGTGGTGCTCGCGCTTGTATCCGAAAGGTTCGAATGGTCCATACATACATCTCCGAGCAGAGTGGTACCTCACTCACGCCTCTTCGGTCTGAAGGGGTCTCGCCAAATTCCACCCGGGAAAACTAGATAATTCGTGTCTTTATCCCCCCACCAAGAGTTAAACAGCAGTACTGTACCTCGAACCTGGAGAAGGTGACGGCGCAAGCCTAGCGGATATCTTAGCGATCGATGATGCCCTTGGTGCCCGTGAGTAAGGCCTGCTGAAGCCATGCATCCACACAATGCTAATCAGCTATATAGCAGGAAAAAAACAACAACTTCTTCGAAGGACGAGAGCAACGTGACCTTCGCAATCATCCAAAAGAAGTGGACACGCCCCAGCCTGTGTGGCCCATGAATGTTCATTCTCTTTTCACGAGCAGTCGGGGGACGATCTCCTAGCGGGGGGAGCATCCTTACGTGCACCAAAAAAAGTAAAAAAAAAGAGGCTAATCTGCTGCCACGGAAATCGATTCGCATGGCACAGCATACTAAAAAGTTTAGCTGTAGAGGACCTGCCAAGCGTTCAACCTCTAGACAAAAACCAATAAATGAAAAATTCAAAAAAAAACACGCACGGGTCGTCCGGCAAAGCAAGGGTGGTGGCACGCCGAGATGAGAGCCCACGACGACGCCGCAAAAAAAAACATCAAATGAAACGGAAAAAAAAAACACGGGCTGGTCGTACAAGTAAAAGGGTGGCACAAACTGAGAGCACAAGACGGGGCCGCAAGGGGGACGACCAACTCACCGCCTCTTGGTCCCTTGGAGGAACTCCTGTACGGCCGACTCTACCACACCCGCCGGGATTCCGGTGACGGCGCTGAAGAACAGGGGGCACACCGGGAGGGAACTCCGCCCCCCTGTGATGTAGAACAGGCTGCCGTCTCTCGAGAAGCAGCCCTTGAGGTAGGCCTTCCTCCGCGCCGCGCAAACTATGATGCCGCCTGCGTCATCCCCGCCGCCGTTGCCATCAGGAGGAGGGGGCCCGTGGATGGAAGAAACGCCGGCGGGGACCCCGCTTCGGGCCTGCGCGAGCTTCTCGAGCGGCCACTGCTTGCTGCACCGCCGCAGGCAGCAAGTCCTCACGGGCCGGCCCCCTCGTCGAGTGGCCTGCTCGCGCCCTTGCAGGCACCCCGCCGCTATCGCCGCCGCCGCCGCCGCCGCTCCCGACCGGCCGGTGCCGTTCTGCGACGAACGAGCTCGGTCTACGGCCAGGGGCCCGCCGGCCGCATGCCCCGGCGGCGGAAGCGGTGACCTTGACTGCGTCTTCGACGCGTCGTCGTGGTCGTCGTTGTCGTACATGTAGTACGGCCAGTACTGAGAATCGTCTGCGAGGTCTTCTAAGGCCACTATCCCTCCCTCCTCCCTTGACGTACTACTACTCTGCTGCTGTACTGCTGCCGCCGCCGCCGCCGCCGCCGCCGACGCTGACACCGCCGCGCTGTTGTGAAGCCCAAGATGCTTTGCGGCGACAGCGGCGGCGGCGGCGGCGGGGGCGCTCTTAGGTCTAACATATTTTACGGGCGGTAGTCTAGATGCTGGGCGTAGGCGGTGGAGGAAAAGCGGTGGCTCTTTCATTACCGCTTCACCCCAACAAAGGAGCCGGAACTGCTGTACAGTGGTACAAATGAGCACCGGGAGGGGGCGATGATACCCGCAACACACGGAGACCTTACCGTTGGCTCAGCGGGGCTCGCTAACGGCGACGTGGAGGCGTTCTCCGGCGGCGCCCGTGGCGCAAAGAACGGCATGGCGACCGAAGGGATGCTTCTGTCCAAAGGTGGGGGTGGCAGTGGTACCCCGAGGCTTTGGTCTTGCCGCGCCGTGCCATGGGCGCCCAGGAGCTGCCATCACACAAAACGAAGAGAACCAACCGTAGAAATTGAAGCGCAACGCAGAAACGAGAGGGCGTGGACCCGGGCTTAGCTCTTAGATAGAGAGAGAGAGAAAGAGAGAGAGAGAGAGAGAGCTTGACCTACGCCAAATGGAACGAAAAACGGGGAGCAAGCGTCAGGGTGCTCAGCGGAGTATACGTCACGCAAAAGCGAAAACGTTCAGCCTTGCCTGTGAGAATTTCTTCTTGTCCTGTCAAGCAAAGGCACTTTTCTTGCCCCCCACACAAACTTCACCATCAGGGCGCCAACCACCGAGGAACGCCTGAGTACCTGCTAAACCCATCGAAGATTTTCTTCATCGAGCGTGTATGCCAGGATCATCGCTACACCCCCATCATGTCTTGCTCAAAACGCCTCTCTGGTGAAACGTCTTCCTACGACATTCCCGCCCTGGACGCCTCTTTCACCAGAGCTAGACTTCATGTTCATCTTCCCCGGTTGCACCCACAGAGAAATAAACCCGTCCACAGACAGGGCCCTCTCAACAGTACTCCGGAAAGAATGCATGAGCACCACAGGTAACCCCCCCACCAAACAGTGAGTGTAGGTTTCGAACGCTGACCGTACTGCACGTGATGCATCTTGTTGTTGATGATGTTGTCTTCACAAAAAAAAACGTTCCGATCTCTCTACCCAGTACCTCCATCTGTCCGCACTTGAGCAAAATGCTTCATAGCACGAGGTTTCGACACGGCAAGCGACCCGCATGCTACATACGTCAATACCGTAGAAACTCGCCTGCGGCCGGTCAAGACGGTGCGGCCGCTGCCCCTCCCCCCGGAACCCTCCCTTCCGAATGGCCGTAACCGGTCCCCTCCTGCCTTGGCCCGTTGCTACGCCAGCCGGCAACATCGACGACGAGCAGCCTTGTTGTTGCCCGACTTGTCGAAGCACCTCCCCGCTACCCGCCACCCGCCAGGGCCCATCAGATGCCGACCCCGTCCCTCGCAGGGCCTGCCACTCCAGGTGGGCGGGCGCCAGCAGGGATTGGAGAGTCTGCCCGGCCTGAGCGTCCCCCTCAGCGGCTGCGGCGGAGACGGGAGGCCCGCACGTTGTAGCGGTCGGCGGGGTAACGGCCTGCAGCACCGGCGGTGGTGGTGGCGGTGGTGGTGGTGGCCGAGGGAGTAGCAGTCGCTGTCGGGGCTTTGTCTGGGAGGAAGGGGCGACGGGGGGGGGCGACGGGTACTCATGTTTTGCATGCCTTGGTTGTTAGACCACGCGTCCTCGAGAGGACGGAAGGGTGCACTGATATCCGTGCATGCCGGAGTCGTTAGACCATTGACCTAGCATCCCTACAAGGCCGTGACGGAGCACGGCTGGGTATTCACCGGATCAGGGCGGGGTGGGGGGTGGGGGGTGGGGGGTGGGGATAGAAGGAGAACGAGGCCCTCGTGGTAAGGCGCGTGTGCTCGCAATCAGGGGCCATTGTGGCTGATGTGCCTTGACTCGACGAGATGTGACTCGCGGACGCAGCTGTACGTTCGATTCAACATGCATACACCGCTGCTGCTGCTCTTTCCGAAACGCTCAAAACGATACCAACCTAGACGCCCCCCCCAACGGTAGCTTCCTCCCGCCCCACAACCGTAAGAGTCCCCTCTTTTCTTTCGCTGACAGACGACGCAAATCAACCGTGGTCGAGAACAGCACTGTCCGGTTCGGTCATACATCTACCACGAAGCCACACCGTAAACGGCGGCCGCGTCGCAGGGGCCGTAAGATATTACTCTTCTCGTATTCCGTTCAAGGAAGCTAGCTGCGCAGGCGTTCTGGGAAAGAAAAGGGATCGGTCTATAGCTGGGGTCCGCACAGAATGGATCGGTGAAGGGTGGGCTTACGGACGCGTTCTACACTCTCGTGAGACCGCAGTTGCGTTTACTGCTGTGCGATGTGGCAACAAGGCATTGACCTCCAACATTCTCTCTTCTCGTCAAGCGGGAGGACAATCGTAGCAACAGTGCCGCTACAGCAGTACGTGCATAGCTGCTGTTCGTAGGCTCGATTTCGGTTTTGTGCTTCACGCGCATGCAACCCCGCCTCTAGTGCTGTTGCGATCCGTAGATCTCTCGATCTCTGCATGTCCTTAGCGCATCGCCGGGCGTTAATGGTGGCATGACGTTTTTTCGACACACAACGTTGTTGCTGCCGTTGCCTCAAGTGTTCGTATGACCCACCCCTTCGCAACAAAGCCGTGCGTCTCGAGCTACGTGTTGCTCGTTTCTCAATGCATTCCCAGCGTCAACTTTTTGCACCGTCTTAAGAGTGGCCGTTTGTCGGGAGGGTTAAAATCAGCTGATACCTTTATCTCTGTGTGCGTGTGAGACCGTTCCACCTATTCTGGCACCAGCCGACACCCCGTTTTCGGTGTACGTTTCTGACGTATCGGCAGGGGGGGGTACAGCAGTATGTGTACCGTGGACAAAATATCACCCATCCTTCGTCAGCATACGGGGAGAGGAGGATGCTTGAGACGAGGAGTGCAGCTGTTGTTGCTGTGCCTGCTTCGCCAACCGTTCTACAGGTAGCGCCTGCACTCAAGACTTTCTTAGCAGTTGAGAACCTCATGTCGTATCAAACGTAAGAGCTTGAGCACTGTTTCCTAATCCCGGTCGAGAACCCCCTACACTAAAACCTATATGTATATGTATCATTTCGCCTGTTTTTGTGCTTCGGGACATATTTCGCGGGCGTAAGTCAATCTTTTCTCACGGTTCTTTCTCATGGGCACGCACGAGGGTCGTCGGTACATTACCGCGCACGCCCGAGGACCGCGACCCACCCGTGGCGCGTGTGCTTGACGCCCAAAGTTGAAAAACTGGCTCTATACCCCGGGGACGTGTTCCACGGGAAGAAAGACTTCCCAAGAAATGCAAAAACATTTATTGCTTTCGAAAAAACAGAAGAATCAGAGCACACAAGTCCCACAGAGCATGGGCAGCACCACGGTACTACATTAATACACAAGAGCAAGTGATCAACACAGCGGATTACAGCAGCAGCAGCAGTAGGACCTGCATCAAAGACGCCGCTAAAACACACACGAACTAACTAACGTACACGCGAACAGCCGTCGCAGCAGCAGGAGGAGGGCCTGCAGCAAAGATGCCACTAAGGCACGCACAAACTAACATACACGCGAACAGCAACACCGTATGAATACACAAGAGCGAGTGGTCTTACGCAGCGGATTTAAGCAGCAGCAGGACCTGCAACAAAGACGCCGCTAAAGCACACACGAACTCACATACACGCGAACAGCAGTCGCATCAGCAGCAGGACGACAGCAGGAGGACTTGCAAGAAAGACGCCGCTGCAGCACACACACGAGCTCACGTACAGGCGAACAGCAGTCTGTGAGAAACAAAAAATACACCGCCCATGGAGCAAGTTGAATGGGTAGTCTTTCTGTGTGTGTATTTATTTTTCCTTAATTAAGTTCCACGCAAATTCTGCACGTTTGTATTGATTTCCTAAAGAGAGCTTTAAGTCCTGGAATTCGTTGAATCTTTACGTTCTAGAGAAATAGATCGTGATACGATTTGTTAAATGCCGAGGATCTACTGCCGTGTCTTTGCAGGCAGGAGGTTGGTCCCCATTTGTCCGATCACCGATGATGCAATCAGCGGTGGTAGTAATAGCAGTCAGTCAGGAATACAGGAAGGCATCACAACATACATAGCGATGTGTGTAGTACGTTCAAAAAAGTGGAGTTCCGCTCGAGTTATTGATTGTGTGAACCGTTCGCCCTTCATTCCGAACATTCATTTCGGAGTGAATCTTTCCAGATTGTTGGTGAACCTTTCGCCCTTCCTTGAGGATGAATCTTTGAAGCTCACACAAAATGAGGAATACGTTGTTTGTGAATAATGCCGCTCCCATACATATGTAGCTGAAATGAAGTGCTAATGCGGCCAGTCCCGGTATAGTAGGTAGCTGCTCAGAAGAGTGCGCCGATGGGTATGCGTACACACGTTATAAAGCATGAAGCTACTGGATCATGGAAAGAAAGAAAAAAAAAAAGTCAACATCGTCTATTAGATTGCTCCGAGTACTATTCCCTGATTTAGTTTTTTGAGTGGTGAACCTTTCGCCCTTGCGTTGGATCTTTACAGGTCACGCATAATATAAAATATGTTTTCGGTTATTCGGTTTCCATGTACATAGATAGATACTTCAGAGTAGATCAAATGAACTTCTTGATGCAGTCACGGTCGGTCTTAACGAAGAAATCAGATCTCGAAATCACATTCAGATTTGGTTATAAGACCGGAAGATCCACAGAGCTCTTTCGTTGATTGGCTGAAATGTTGTGGAACCCGTCGAATCTTGAGGACTTAAAACAGGACGCCCCAAAACCAAATCGGGATGTGAAAAAATGTGAAATCATTTAATCGGATCCCGATTTGGGTGAACAGCGTCCATAGTTGCAGGACCACAGTCTACTCGCATGCACGGCGCGTGCCCACCTACCCCCACCCACACGAATTCCATCCACCGCCGAGCACAGACGAAAGAGAGAGCACAAAAAGCCAACCCAAAGGGGGGATGACTGCGCATCGTTGTTGCACGTGACTGGTGCCGAAAAAAAACGTGTGTGTGATGTGTTGGTCTGTGGGGCAATCTCCCGTGGGTTGTCGAACTTCAAATGCACAGACGAAATGGCGGCTTTCCGTCGAACGAGCCTCGATTCAAACTCTCACATGCATATAGGCATCGTGTCAGTACCGCACAGAGGCCATGTACGCGTTGGTGTGTGCTTGTCGGGAGCGATAACTCCCCATGTGGTGTGGCCACGTCATAACAGTACGTCACAACAGCAATCTGGCAGTTGGCAAGCGGCGGACCTCTCGGGTTGTTCGCGGTGGACTGCAGAGATTCGTTTCCATTTTGCAGATCTGCCGTTAAGACACACAGGCCATTTCTGTCCAGATTGGGTAGATCCGACTCTTTTATTCTTATATTGAAACAAGGGCGATCGACGGCGACGATCGACGGAGCGACGGCGGCGCGATCGATGAAGGCGGCCCAAGCCCGCCCGATCGACCGACCGACCGACCGACCGACCCAACCCTACCC
>FN649749.1:2000253-2011503 GCA_000310025.1 Ectocarpus siliculosus
CACCAAACACAACCCGACCCCAAAACACAACCCGACCAACCGACCGACCGACCGACCCGACCCGACCCGACCCGACCCGACCCGACCCGACCCGACCCGACCCGACCCGACCCGACCCGACCCTATACCCTACGCTATACTTCACCCAACCGAATCCAACCCAAAAGACAACCCAACGCCAACCCGACCGACCGTCCGACCGACGAACCAAACCCACCCTCTACCTCCAACTCACCCCAACCCGCCCCAAAACGCACCGCGACAAACCGACCGACCAAACCCACCCTACCCAACCCAACCTTGCCCAACCTAATACTCAACCCAACTCGACCGACCGACCGACCGACCGACCGCGCCACGGCAGCAACGGGATGAAGAATATTTCCAAAGAACGCCAAATGGATGGATGGGTCTTCTTCCCGATGAAAGATTCTTCTTCCGTTTTCACGGCAAGAACACCGCATCCATATCCATCCTCGACTCTTATTCTTTTTTGTGAAGTTGTAGCTAAAAAGTAGCCTCGCCACGTCTGTCTGTCGTTCGCTCTTGATACTGCTGCATGACTTCGATCTACCTATCTATCTATTAATGATGCGCGAGACGTGTGTGTGCTGTATACACGGAGGGGTTCACAGGGAGGGGCCGGGATCTATCAATTAGTTAGCCAGCTACTTTTTTCTAGTCACCGAAGAACGGACAATCTACAGTACATCGATCATGTGTCCTTTCTTCCCGAATTACTTTTGAACACGGTGAACAGCGCTTTATAATGCGGTATGCATCCATCCTCAACTTTTATCGGTTTCGTACCCAGAAGCGGCCTAGCCGGGGCTGCTGTTGTTGTTGTTACTGCTGTACGATATCTCTCCATCTATCTACATGTATGTCTATCCTGTTTGTGGGAGGCATGTGCTGTGTACAGCAGTAGTAGTGCACGCAGAGAACGGGATCTTTCTTCCTGCATCAATTGCCTGCACATGAATGATGATGACTCCATCTATCCTAATGTAGACTATGTGTGAGAGGAATGTCATGTCATGTGCCAGGCACATGAAATCCTTTTCGGCGAATCTTCTTCAGTTTTCAAAACATGAACTCTTCTTGTTGTGTAGCCAACGCGGCCTCGTGGGTCTGCTGTTGTTTATATTTACTACTATACGCTGTGTGAAGTCTCTCTACACTGCTGTAAGACTGGTACCACTATTTTATGATTTGGCAGGAATAAATACACTGCTGTACACGCAAGAATCCGTCGGAAAGCCACACCTACCTACTACCTCTCTCTCCCCGACACACAGCAACCCATTTATTTTGAAACGAATAAGGGACTACGTACAGCAGCAGCTAGAGTACACTCTGTAGTATAGTATTCAGGAACAGGCAGGCAGAGGTAGGTACAGAGCACGCTGCTTTTCGTATAATATGCATGTGCATACAGCAGTGCATACAGCAGTAGATGTCACCTTTCCTTTCAACGGATGGACTTTTTTTTTTGTGCCCCCCTCCTACATACCGCTGTTGCATATATGTATGTACTTTTCTGCGAACATCTCTGCGAACAATCGCGGCCGCTCTGGGCGCGAGACACGGCGTGCCGCACCTTGCGTGCCTCGGTCTCTCTCCGCGCGAAAGGAGAGCGCTGGATGGGTAGCCGTGAGGTTGTTCTAAGACAGACAGGGACCTCAACGGCACAGCACAGCAGCAGCAGCGCACCCGAAATAAACCGATTTCACCTTTTTTTTTGTGTACCGCAGAGCCGGTTGCGGCGCCACCCCCGCAGACTCACCGCGCCATGACCACGGCCGCGCTGGGCGCCAGACGCGGCGGGCAGTGTCTTTTGTGCCTCGGTCTCCCTCGACGCGAAAGAAAAAAGCACTGGATTGATTCGTAGCCGTGAGGTTTCTAGACTATAACAGACAGAGCACAGCCCCCCCCAAAAACGATTTGACCTATTCTTTGTGTAGCGCAGCCGGTTGCTCCGCGACCTCCGCACGCACACTGCGCCACCGTCGCGGCCGCGCTGCGCGCTGGGCGCGAGACACGGCGCGCAGTACCTTGCGTGCCTTGGTCTCCCTCCTCGCGAAAGAGCCGGAGGCTGAAACATCGAACAGCGCGTTTTTGAAAAGGGACGACAAGAACAACGACGACGACGACGACGACAACAACGGCCTACAAAGTTTTGTTTTATAGGTACAGATGTGATTTCGAGATCTGATTTCTTCGTTAAGACCGACCCTCAGCCTCAGGTAACAGAAGGGGTATGCATATAGGTATGCATATAGGTACCTGGTGTGAAGACTCCGCTGATGGGTATACGTACGTTCTAAACCCACCCATGGGCTGGACTGGATCATCTGAAAAAAATCATCCAAAATCACAACACGACCGTTCCTCCTCTTAGATTCCTCGGAAAAAAAAATAGATTGAATCTTTCTTCATCAACGATCCTTTTCTGAATGGGTATAGGTACATTAATCTATATCCAAAATCACATTTGAGCTCAAGTCCTATTGTTGGAATTCGTTGAATCTTTATCTGTTCGTTTGCGTGTGCAAACTAATGATTGAATCGCTATTGCCGATTAGCCGCCAGGGGCCGCGGCTGAAATGAAGGGCTAGTGCAGCTAGTTCCAGGGAACGGCAGGTATAGTAGAGGTAGCTGCCCAGAAGAGTGCGCAACGTCCACCAGTGTTCGACATTCAACTACCTGGTCACGGTTGCACCAACGACAGCCACAATAACAATAACCAAGGCGACCGTGATGACCAAAACAACGGCAACAACAACGGAAATGACGACGGCAATAACCCTTTTCCAGTGGCTCCGGCAGCAACGGGTCCTGGCATAATGTCGACGAAATTGGTGATGGTGCATGCCTACTGCGATGTATCGCCCGTCGCGTCTTCCATGATCCTAGCATGCACTCTTCGGTCCGAGGGCAACCCATCGACCACATAACGAACAACCTTCATATCCCCACCCCAGGCTCAGGTCAAAATACCTTCTTCCAGAGCATCTCAGCGGGAATAAATTCAAAACACGTTCAAGTAGCCGGTCATCCTCAGCAAACCTACCAAAGTGTCGCACACTACCTTCAACTCATGGCAAACCCAACCACCTACGGAACGGGAACAGAGATTGTAGCTGCCCAACAGCAGTTGTACAACATGAACATCAAAATTACACTCGTTGGTCAACCGTACCCGCCTCCACCGTCCGATTGATACGTGCGATTTATTTAACGGCCACGAGCACTACCGCACGCTCACGATACACAACCCCTAAATTAATTTCCATTTCCTCTTGCGTCGCCCTCGGGAGGCCATTGAACCTACACCCCGAAGGGGAGCCTTGTATATATAAAGCATTTCTAGCCCACAAGAGGAACCAACCGCAACGACAACACCAGCCTCGGCCGAAACTATCAAAGTAGAGGTTGCGGGCGTTGTCTGTATCCCTTGATGCTGCTGCTTGGAGGGACGTTCGGGCTAAAAGGAACCAGCAGCCCCAAGGCGTGGTCAAACGGAGGACGCCACAGCAGTTGCTGGGCGATGCTAGGCCAAGAACTACACGCGGCGGCAGTGCGACGAGGAGCACACGCACACACGCAAGTTTGTACGGCAGGATGCCAACAAAGCAGCACTAGACCGTGGTCGGTCGTCAAAGCAGGGTGCCGAACCGTCAACAACCCTTCGGTGCTGTTTCCAAGGTGGCTGCAGTTGTATCGCTTTGCAGTGATCTTCGCAGGGTTTTTCGAGTATTAAGCAAACATGTTGGATAAAGTATGCAATCGGGGAAGATGGATAGGGTTATAGGGATAGTGTTAATATTTCCTCATAAACTTGACTTATCGCGAAGGCGTCCTTTCTTCCAGGAGCCTTGCGTTGGGGGTATGTAGGCACGTAGGCACTACTTCCCTACACCTAAGAAAGTGTTTCGCATGTACAGTAGGCATTTTTGTCCCGAAAAGCAGGGCATGGAAAGCTGCACCTCCAACTGCATCCACCGCCAATCAACTGGTACTGCTGTCGAGCGAATAGTCCCAGGGAAAAATACAACAGGTGGTGCGCCAAATTCTTTATTTCTGTTGGTGCGGGAGGCAACCACCACAAAAAAAAAACAAAGCATACAATGTACCATTAGTCTACTGCAAGCGCTGTATTTCCGTACCTCCAAAAAATTGAATTTCGCACCCATAATTACATAATTACTGCAGTTGTACGAAGTCCTCAAGCAGAATTCGAAACATCGGAGAATGAATCACATTCATGCACACCTGTGGTTGACGGCGGTCTGGCCGTTGCAGTGCCGCAGCCACCGACAGTAGTTGAGCCCCCGACACCTCAGCGTGGGCAGCTCCAACGACACCAGGGCTCCTGCTGGGGGGCCCCTCGCTGCAGCCGATAGTAGTGTTGTTGCCGTGGTCGGTACCCAGCGCTGCGGCTTGCTCCATGATGTCCGTTGCCTTCCGGAGCGACCTTGTCGCCTCGCGGGGGTGTGCGCACACACCTCAACGGTAAATGTAAATCCCACTGCCTCTGTGCCTTGACTTGACGAAAAGCACACCTTTACTCACGTGTCGCTTTTTTCAAACGAATGCGTACAGCGGGGACGTCTGGTGACCGCGGCTGAATCAACCAAATACAGATCAGTGGATTGATTGCTGCTGTGTGAGAGTGTTGTTCTCGGATCGCATGAAGAAACCGCACACAAAGACATCAAAGGACGCGCTCAGAGGTCCTCCGGCTCTGTCAAGGATCTATTCTCCTCCTCCTCCTCCACCTCCTCCTCCAATGCTTTTCGGTCTCTGCCTACTGTTGTTCTCTAAGCGCAGCGCGCAGCAAGCAATCGAGGAGCTTGTCTGCGTTGGAGGCGGCTACCTTACTTGAAGAAGCACGTACCCCAATATGATGCGGACAAAATATCGTACATGTTGCGGGGCCCCGTGCGACCGTGGGTCGTGTGTGATTGCTTCGTGTACAGCAGCGTCGTCGGTCTCTCTCCCCCACACAGCAGCAGCAGCCGGCTGGCATTTCCCAACGCGAATCCGCACAATCACGCGCCTCCTTTCCCTGCAGTCGCTGCTATCTTAGGGAGAGAGCGAGGGTTCCCAGCTGCGTGGTCGCAGCCTGAAAAAAAAATATCAAGCACGAGTAAGAACAGACAATGGCATCGACAGCAGGTGCAACAACGTTAGGGACAGCAGCAGGGGCGGGAGGAGCAGCACTGAGGCTCAAGTTTATCTTCGCGAACCATGACGGGGTGGTGGTAGAGTTCGAGACAGAGCCCACCACGCTGGTCAAGGACTTGAAGGTGGCGCTGATGGGACGATGGCCGACAGGTAAGCGGTAAGCAGCAGCTGCGAAGAGGCTGGTCGTCGTCCCATTTGTATACTGCTATTTAGTATCCGTAGTCTACAGACAGCAGCCGCAACAAGGAAGCCCTTGGGCTGTACTGAGTCCAGTGCACATATGTACATCTCGGGGATGCGGAATCCTGCTCTCGGAGAGATGGGCCGAGAGGGTACTCTCTCTCTCTCTCTCTCTCTCTCTTTCTCTGTGTGTGTCTCTCTCTCGCTCTCTCCCGTGTTGGGAACCGCGGGTCGCGGGACGTTGTGGAAGGGCCGTCGGGTGGTGTGTATTGATTCGATATACAGCAAGTATCAAATGCAGTGCAAAAAGCGACCAGCACACATCGGTCGTCGTCGGAGGATGAAAAAGTGTGAGCCTGTGGGAGTTGGGAAAAAAGAGTGTTGTTGAACGGCAGCAGCAGCAGCAGTGTCAGACGACTAGGTGACGGACTGTGTGTGAGAGAGCCGCGGCAGCAGTTCCACCGCGGCCGGTGTACACAGCAGGACTCGGAGATGTCGCCGCCGGAAATATATCCATAATAAATCCATAATGAAGAAACCTTCTGTAATTTACCGCCCGCCGCGGCATGTATGTAGCATCCTGTTCTTCGAGACACGAAACACGGCTGTTCCGAGGAACTTTCGGCCATCAGAACGTGGTCTGGAAGGTTCTGCGCAATGTAGACCAACAGATGGTGGCTTTTAATCAAGGGGTGCTTTGGAGACTGTGTAGTGTCGTGGGTTGGTCGGCGGAAGAGACCATTGCTTGCATCCTCGAAAAGAAGGGGGCGGGTCATGCGTCAGAAACGTCAAAAGAGCAAGACCTTGGGACCAAGATATTTCTTTGCGACTAAACAGCAGTCCTCAAGTCAACTCAAGTGGTTGATTTTTTCTTCGTGCTCTCTTCGAGATGTAGTGGTATACCGTGCTGATCTTTCTTCCGCCCAGAGCACAGCAGCAGCAGCACCGCCCCTCTTCCTATGTGTACAAAGGATGATGAGCATAAATTTCGTCAACATCAATAATAAACTGCTGTGGGTATATCTCGAACGGGCAGTCTTTCTGTGTGAGAATATTCATATTTCCTAGTAAATACAGCAGCCTTCCCGAAAGCATCAAGAGAAGGTCTATGATAGACCAGCAGCCCTCCTCATTAGGTGGGGCACGTTTCCCTTACAATACATACTCCGTACAGCAGTATTGTCTTTTACTCTTGTCAGGAGTCCAGGTTGGCGGCGCTCCCGTCCTCGGAACACAAATTAAATTCTCACCACTGCCTACTTCAACACATGTCGATTGGAGTACCCATCTTGAGTCGGTGTACGTCGTTTACTATATGCTACAGCTCTGTGTAGTGTAGGTTTTCTCGGAAAGGTCACGAGTTTCCGTCGCGCAGATAGACGCCGGAGTAATCCCCCCCCCGCCTTGCGGAGTGATCGAGAGGAGTACTGTAGGGGATCAAAGGGCGACAATACCGAAAGGATTTTCAACAGTTTCTGCGCACAGCAGTACACCGAAACTAGCATCGCCAGGAGTGCCGAAAAGAACGACCCGCCACCCAACATCTTCCCAGCATATCCTCTACACCTCCCCAGCAAAACATACAGCAGTCAGATGCACGAGATAGCTACCTAACTACTGCTGTATCTGTTTTGTCGAGCCTGTTACCCATGAGATATCGCTCTGTGCTGCTCGGGGAACGGTAGAAATATAAGTTGGTCGCCGTACAACACTATTAATTCATTTCTGACCTACTACATACCACGGGCTCGTACCAGTGCAATGGATGGGTTTGTCGCAAAGGTTCCATGTAAGAACACGAATTTCGCGCCGCTTCTGGAGTGTGACAAGATTGCCCACAGAAAAAAGATAACACAACAGCGGCAATTTTTTCAGGGTACACCTTGGGAAAATTCTCGGTGTTTTTTTCCCACCGTGGTGGGCGGTCTCGGTACTGGCGGTAATTACCGCCACTTCTCGGTGGTACCGGGAACCGCCTAAAAAGAACCGCCATATTGCAGTACCGCCGTACTGCAGTACCGCTAAAATGGTACCGCCGTACTGCGTACCGCCAAAATAGCACCGCCATACTACAGTGCCGCCGTAACAGTACCGGTATGTCGCCCGACTCGTGTGAGGTTCCCGTCGCACCTGGGAGATACGCAGTCTAGTGGAGTTACTGTGGACGATGATATGCGTATAACGGTGGTTCGAGTCCAGCTGCCCTACCTTTCTTTCATAGTTTTTCTTTTTTTCTCGTTCATTTTTTTCTTTTTTTTATTTCATCAATGTGGTCCAACGAATCCATCTCTATCGAAGAAGAGAGCCTAAGATAGATTAGCAATGAATCCAGAGCGTTAGCGAAAATTCTGTTTTTCCACGATTTCCCGAGCAGCACACAGTGATATCTCCCCCGTGGGTAACAGGGTCAACAAGACAGTTTGGTAGCCGTCTTGTGTATCTATCTGCATGTTACGCTGGGAAGGTGTAGAGGGAAGAGGTTGGGTAGTTGGTTCGTCGGGTGTGTGAATATGGGCACCCTCACGGAATGGTGTGCATTTGATATACCCAGACATGTCAGGTAGCAAAGTATCGTTGTTTCAATGTGTAGGGGGGCACGGGAGAACATTTTTACTCCTCCTCACTGTGTGGTCTACTCAGCAGAATTGATTAAGCAAACATATGGGATAAAGTATTGAATCCGTTCTTTAGGGTTAGGGATAGGGTTAGGGTTAGGGATAGCGTCTGCGTGCTCCCTCCCTATTCTTTCTCTAGATACTCTTAAAATCCTGCGTAGGCACCCACGCCGCAAGAGAGAATAGAGGTTCGCCGGGTGATGGGGCGCCCAAGGGCACCGAATGTAGTTTGGCATCGCCATATTATATATTTTGTTTGATATTCTGGTCTCCCGCGACCGCCGAAGGCGGCCGAAGGCGATGCCGCCATATTTCAGTACCGCCAGGTGAAAACCGCCATATTTTGGTGATACCGGGACCGCCGAAGGCGGTGCCGCCATATTTCAGTACCGCCAGAAAAATACCGCCATGTTTGGCAGTACCGGGAACCGCCGAAGGCGGTACCGCCATATTTCAGTACCGCCAGAAAAATTCCGCCATATTTGGCAGTACCGGGAACCGCCAAAGGCTGTACCGCCGGCAAACGAAGTACCGGGATCCGCCGAAAAGAGTACCGCCACATTGAAGTACCGCCCCGCCTGTATCCGCCTAAAAAAACGGTACCGAGGTGTACCCTGAAATTTTATTATTAGTGTACCGGGACATCAGTGGTTTTCGGAGGGGAAGCACGCGGGCGAAGCCCGCGAATACATCTCTGAAGCCCTTTGGTTGTGTTAGGCATGCATACACGCACACATTAAAAGGAGGGCCGCACGCGCTTTCAAAATCTAGCACCTCTTGCGATGAAGGAAAGGAAACACCAGACAGAGCAAAGGTGTCGTCACCGCGGCAGCAAAGAAGCAACCGTTCATTTGCCCGCCCAGAAAAGTATGCGGGTCTTCTTCCATCTACGAAGTGTGTATGTTCATGTTGTCTGAAAATGATTGATGATGATTGCCCCAGCGAACAAGAAATCAGACAGATGCCAGAGCGTCATCATCATCACACGTTTCCTCAAGTGGTCTGGCGCGCGGCCAACATGGAAACGCGCAGGGATGGAGATCACGGGGGTGGGGGCACTCGCTCGACATAACAAGCGCGTGTGCGCGCGGGTGATGCTGCTACTCTCCTCTCCCTCCTCGCCCTGCTCCTGAGCTAGTTCTCCTCTTGGTCCTGCTACGGTGGTACTTATCCTACAACTCAGTGTGGATCTTGACGTTCGTCGAGACACTTCTGGTTCTTCCTGCGGTGGGCGTGTGGCACATTGCAGCTCGCAGGCTCCTGGCTGTTCGAATTATATGTCCTGCCAAAACCAGGCAAATACGAAATGCCCAAAAACAAAAACAAAACTCACACACACATTTATATTCGGTGCCCCGAAAGCGGGGCAATTGCAAAAATGTCTCGAACGTAGACAAGGCTCCAAGTTAAGATAGAGAAAGCTGATTGGCGGACGCCAAGTTACATCTGTCCCGCCGCCTATATTGCCGAAATGAGCCTCGCGAAAAAATGAAAACGTACTACTGCTGTAACACCCTCTTGTGCTGTTTTTACCCCTTTCGCTTGACTTTGGCTCTGTTGTTGAAGGTGTCGAACCGGTGCAAGATTTGAGTCACGTGCGACTAGTCTGCATGGGGTTCGGGATACTACCGGATGCGAAGAGCCTCACTGGTGAGCTCCTCCCACCAAGCCAGGGAAGTTGCGCACGTTTGCTCCTGTACAAGAGACTGCCTTCGGCCTATTCCCAGCGCTCATGCGGACATGCTCACCCCCCTCCCCCCGCCGCCGCCGTAGGCTTGGTTCTTAATCGATCAAGAATGGTCGATAGATATTGGTTGTGTTGTTTTCTAATTTTCTCTCAGGCGTTGGTCATTTTAAATGCTTTGGTCGACAACGCATGCACGGGTGGGTAAAGAGCTTAGCTGAGTACATATTTGAGTAGTGTTTGACGCTCGGCAGATATATACCACGCTGAGAAATTCATTCTGCGTGCCCCCCACCGACTGGAGCTCTTCGGTCAGAGGTGAGGAAATGCCGTGTACAGGGTAAGGCAGAAGCTGCGAGCGATGACGAGTTGATGATGGAACGGAGACAATGAACTTTCTTCCAATATGCAAGTCTACGTTTTTTCTTTCTTTTTCCTAGTATGACCCAACGAATCCATCTCTATCTAAGAAAAGAGTCTAAGACAGATTAGCAATGAACCCATAGCGTCAGCGAAGGCTGCCTGTATTTCCACGATTTCCCGAGCAGCACACAGCGATATCTCCCCTGTGGGTAACAGGCTCAACAAGACAGTTTGGTCTACCTTTGCTCGCGTGCTGCCTTCTTCTTTTTTCAGAATGCAGAGTGCCACATTTCGACGCACACCCGACGCCCGTAAACGTGGCAATTCGGCCAAAAAACATCCAAGTGCCGCAATCCGGTGAGTTGTTTTCGTCGAGTATGTCCCGAGTTTTTTCGGGGGGAGGTAGATTTCCCCCCACGGTTGTGGGCCCTTTTTCGCGCGTGTACGTGTCCTTCCCAATACCTAAGATTATCAAATTCAGTAAGTGTATACCCAAGGGTACACGAAAATTCTCCCATACGGTCCAATCTCGGAGATTTGCGGGGAGGGGGGGGGGGGGATTCCGGTAGTCAAATTCCTACATGAACAGCTTATGGTCTCCACGCGGGATTTGAGCCACCTTGCTTGATTTTTTCTGTACTGTGATGGCGGGAAGCCGTGTCTTTGCCCTTTTAGGATACGCATTTTTTAGGTGTACAGCAGTATTAACTGAGTAAATTGAGGTTGTTTTTTTTTTGTGAGCAGCAACGTCAACAATAACGTTGTGACCTCGGTTGTTTTTGTCGCAGACAGCTACCCTAGATTTAGCATTTTCTGAAATATTCCAATATTTACCAGCAAGGCCTTCCTGGTATGTGTGAGCGCGCTCTGATTGGTCGGGGCCGAGATTGAGCTGTGTCTCTTAGGCCTTTTTTCTTGTTTTCCTCGTCAACAATTTGACATTCTTGTTTTCCTCATCAACAGTGTTGACATGACACCTCTTTCCCTTCGCTGCTTTCGTGTTTGTGCCGATCCCTCTGCGGCGGCGCGGGGTTTTGATTGGTCGGGGCGGTCGGCCCGCTCAGACGGGGGGCACGCTGCAAAGCAAAACCCGGGGGGGTCGCGGAGGAATCGAGGCTGCTGCACGGTGTCCTAGCCCTATAGCGATATACGGTACGGCCCTGTGCAGTAGCTGCTCGGACGACAAGAGGGGGGGGGGGGGGGGGGGGGAAGACACCC
>FN649749.1:2016944-2038684 GCA_000310025.1 Ectocarpus siliculosus
TTAACCACACAGCTTGTTCCGCTAATCCCGACAGTAAGTCACCGTATGAGATGTGGCATGGTGAAGCTAGTCATGCTAGACCGTATCCGTTTTTGAAACCGGCGTACTGTAGGTGGCAGCGTCCGTCTAAGCTGCTACCGAAGGGTGAGGCTTGCTTTTATGTCGGTCCTTCGAGAGACCACCCGCGTGACTGTCATAGAGTACTTACGAGGGCTGGAACTATTCAGGAAACGAGGAATGTGACATGGGAAGCGTTGCCGTCACAGCTCCCTCCACCGCAACCGTCTCTCTTGCCGATAGAGGTTGCAGAGCAGGGAGGGGAGGAACGTGACGACGATATAGAAGCTGAGGTATGGCCGCTTTTAGGGAGAGGAGTTCCCCACATTCTTTTGCGACGTGATATCTCTGGTGGAACAATCGATGAGGTTGGCAGTGTTGATGCAGGCAGTGTAGGTCAACCCCCCTCTATGCCATCTTCGCCCGCGATTAATTCCCCTAGTAGCGCAGCTCCCCCTGTGTCTTCTCCAGCAGACGAGTTCTCCGATGAGGGAGGGCAGGGAGGGCCGGAGACAGGGCAGACAGAATCGGCGGGTCCGGGAGGGCAGGAGGTAGAGTCGGAGAGTCAGGAAGGTTTGGATGAAGAGTTGGTTGAGCCGGGAGGGCAGGAGGTACAATCGGAGGCATTTCCCCCTGCTACGCACGTACCATCCAATCGTCGTGCGCGGCATGAGCTTGCTAGTTACAACACTGCTATGAATGAGAATGTTGAGGTCAGAGAAGGCAGAACCCGTGCGGAAACTCGGGCAGTAAATCAGCAGAGCGTACCCGGCCTCATGGCCACTCTAGGACCCATCTCCGCATCAGAAATAATATTGGCACTCTTAGTCGAACAGAGAGCATCTGATGCAATGGAATTGCCGAAAGTACTAATTAGATGTAGAGTCAGAACCGGGTAGCTATCAAGAAGCCCGCCAATCAAAGTATTCCACGATTTGGGACGAAGCCATGTCTGTAGAATTTGAAGGCTTGTTAAGAGCAGGAACGTTTGCGTTAGCAGTAAAGGCTCCGATAGGCTGTAACGTGATAGATGCTAGATGGGTCTACAAATGGAAAGCAGATGAAACAGGCAAGATAGTGAAGGCCAAGGCTAGGCTTGTAGCGAAGGGCTTCAAGCAGAAGCATGGTGTGGATTATCTTGAGACTTTCTCGCCTACTGCAAATGCTGCATCGATTCGTTTGTTGGTAGCATTGGCGTGCAAGTATGATTTGGAATTTCTTCACTTTAACATTGAGCAAGCGTTTGTTCAGTCGGAATTGGATCACGAGGTGTTCATGAAGTTGCCTCCTGGCTGTGAGTCGATGACAGGAAAGGTAGTCCGTTTAGACAAGAGTTTGGACTGAGACAGGCATCTAGAACATTTCACAAGAGACTTGTGTCGGACCTGAAGAGGATTGGTTTCGAACAGTCTCTGTCTGACCCCTGCGTTCTTCGTTTCATGATGGGAGACGAGGTGTTGGGTATGATTGCGATTCATGTGGATGGCATTCTGTATGCAGGAATTGAGAGGCTTGCCAAGATGGTTGTGGAACCGCTAGGTGACTCTCCCCCCACGAAGAATTTGGGCGAGGTCAAGTTCTTTCTTGGTTGCGCATTCGTTCGCGACCGCAAGGCTGGTACGATTGAGATGTCTCAAGAGAGTTACATCAGGAGTGAGTGTTCTCGAGAGATTCAATGTTTGTCGCACCAGCTCGATCCCTGCTTCCCCTGTTAAGTGATTACAGGTCCGTGATGGAGGATGAGGCGGCAGGGGATGTGCCGTTCCGAGAGGTGGTGGGGAGCCTGATGTGGATCGCCAACCAGACAAGGCCCGACATCTCAAATGCTGTGCGGGCGGTGGCGAGGCACTCTCACGAGCCAAAGAAGAGCCACTGGAAGGCGGCCCAGAAGATTCTGAATTATCTTCTGGAGACGGCACATCTAACTTTGAAGTACAAGCAGGACACTATGGTAGACGTAGGCACGTTGGTGTACGTAGACGCAGACTTCGCCAGTAAGGCCACTGACCGTAGATCAGTTTCGGGAGCACTAGTTCTTGTAGCTGACTGTCTTGTTGCTTGGATTTCTAGGACGCAGAAATGTGTCACACTTTCAACAACTGAAGCAGAGTATGTTGCGATGGGTGACGGTGTGAAAGAGGCTCTGTTTGTCAATGGAATGCTCGAGTTCTTGAGGCCTAGTGAGAAGCTTGGTAAGATCCAGGTACGCGAGGATAACGAGGGTGCGATTGCACTTGCTGAGAATCCACTTAGTTCGTGTAACAGTAAGCACATTGACGTGAGGCACCATTTCCTTAGGAATTTGACAGAAGAGGGAGTGTTGGAAATCAGTCATGTCGCTAGCGAAAGACAGCATGCGGACATCCTGACGAAGGCGCTGCCGAGAGATCTTTTTGAAGTTCATCGTAATTTTGCTCTAGGCTCGAGATCTGAGAAGTAGAGGTCTGAGTCGTGTTTTATTTTGGTTTGTTGTTTTTCTGTTATATATTTGATCTGGCCGAAGACAACAGCCCCAAGGGAGGGTGTTCGTGATAGTTGCTGCTGTGTGTGTCGACAGAGTAACGTAGCACAATATGATTGGACAGTTTGAATTGAGGGACTGTCGATGTTGCAGATCGCTGAGTAGCCACATATTATCAGAACAGCAAGGAACGTTCTGTAGGAATGCTCCTCGTGGATGGTGCATTTCCCCGAGTGTATTCTGTTCGTGATAGTTGCTGCTGTGTGTGTCGACAGAGTAACGTAGCACAATTTGATTGAGCAGTTTGAATATCGGGACTGTCAAGCTGCAGCGTCGCTGTGTAGCCACATATTATGAGAATATTGTGGAATGTTCTTGGTCCTTTCTACTTGGCTGTAGGAATGTTCTTCGTGGATGATAGTACATTAGCCCGAGGATTTGTGATACGTAGGAAAGTGCATTGGTCCGTTCCGTGTATTGGTCCGTGTTCGGTGTATATGCGTGATCGGGCAGATGCCCAATATGCGTGATCGGGCAGATGCCCAAGCGTGATGCTGCTGGGTTGCTGTGCACCCACCCAGCTCACTCCACGTTTTGACCTGTTCTCCTGGTCCAAGGTCTCATCAATACAACATCTTTCCCCAGAAGCCACGAGTTTACCAACACGCTATAGCGAACCAGTCGACTGCTGCTTGTCCCCTTGGACTGTACGTCAAGACTGAACGGAGGAAGATTGATCACCTTGCTTCGTGATGAGTGGGCCTGCTGGGGATCATGTTGGATTACCCACCTCCGGGTGATTCGCGGGATGTTATTGGTGGTGAGAGACTGGATTCGATTGAGACACTGTTGTCCCAGCTCACGAGCATAATCAAGTCGCTTGTTGGGCAACGAGGTGATCAGGTGGAGTCCTCTGTTTCATTTGCTGCTGCGCCGGGAAGCGGCGGAACAGAGTATGCTGGTGTGCATCAATCGGATGTCACTGGCAGGACTGTGGGAGGTACGGACAGTAGTGTCCAAGGCTTTGGCATGTCCAGCATGTGGGTTGGGAGTAGTAGTCTTGCAGACTCAGGCTTGAACCTTCGTGCAATTGTTGTTTGTCGTTCCTCTGCTGGTGGTAGAGCCAGCGGCGGAACCGACGCCGGTTGGCATCCTGTAGATGCTACTGGCAGGACTGCGGGAGGTAAGGGCAGCAGTGCCCAAGTCCTTGGCATGTCCAGCGTGAGAGTTGGGAGTAGTAGTCTTCTAGACTCAGACTTGAACCCTCATGCATCTGCTGTAAATCGTCCCTCTGCTGGTGCTGCAAGCTTTGGTTCGATTGGAACTGTTAGTGGGGCTTCGGGTAGTAGCCAGTCTTTCGGTTCGGGAATGGTTAGTGGGACTTTAGGTAGTCAGTCTTCCATTCCGGGAATGGTTAGTGGGGCTTTAGGTAGCCAGTCTTCCATTCCGCCCCCATCTACTCCATCGAGTGAGTGGTGGGGATGTGTCGCCAGTGGAAACACATATATTCCTGGGGTCGGCATTAATAACACAGGAGAAAACTTGGGTAGGAGTCCTTTTCAAAGTTCCCAAAGCTTCTGTTTTTGACGGGACGGACGTGTCGTATCCGTCGTGGTCACAATTGTTTCTACTGAGTGCCCACAACAATAATCTGTATGAGGCTTTTGTTTCTGTGCTGCATGTAGAGATTTCGATTGCAAGCATTGAATTCGATCTGACCCCCTGGGTAAGAGAAAGGATACAACATACATGGGTGTGCTGTGCCAGACTGAGATATCAAGGTGGATTTTGTTCGACTGTTTGAAGAACTCTCTCAAAACCATGGCTAGGCATGCAGGTTTCCCCAGCAAGGCATTTCGAGTGTTGAAAAATCACTTTCTACCCTTGAGCCAGAGCACTGTCTGGAACCTTGGAGTTGGTGTTTGTGACTGCTGATTTGAGTTTCTGTAGAGTTGGAGAATGTATTGTAATCTCCCAACTTGGGATATCACCTCTTTTCTCCCAGCGCAGATTGGTGGTGAGTCATGGAATTACCTTGCTTGGTGGTCCTGATGGTGTGATGACTGTTTTCGACGGACATACTATTTTTCAGAGCTTCGATGGCATGCTAATTAAGACTGCGTATCGTCTTGAAGATAAATCTGTTGGTTCGGTGTTAACTGCCCTCACTCCTTCAAACCCCAAGCATGAATCTAAGATGGATGTGAACGAGTTTCATAACATTTATGCTCATTCGCATGAGGGATTGCTTCGTACAACTGCAAAGCGACTAGGTATCGAGTTGACCGGTAAAATGCATGCTTGTACGGGATGTTCGATGTCGAAGGCATTCAAGAAAGGGATTGCTCATGAAACAAAATGCAGATCAGACAAAAAGTTGGGCAGAGTTTTTGTTGACCTGGGAGGGCGGAAGGACGTTGCGTCCGTAGGGGGTAAACATTACCCCATGATAGTGAAGGATGATTTCACAAGACGTACATGGATGTATTTCCTGAAAAGTAAATCAGACGCTGCGAGTGCTTTCCGGAGTTGCTTTCCGGAGTTTCCTTGCAAGTGTGCGTGCTGATGGTATCCCATCATTGGTTGAGATTGTTAGATCTGACAATGGGTGGGAGGTTTTCGGAGGAGAATTTGCGTCCGTGTGCAACGAGCTCTTGATTAAGCAAGAGTTCACCCCGGCTTACAGTCCCCAATACAACGGTGTTGCAGAGCGTGGTTTGGGATTGATTGAGGCGGCGGCAATGGCTGCTCGTATTCAGGCAAAATTTTTGTTTGGGCATGTGCAATTACCAAAGACTGATAGACTATGGGCTGAGGCGATGCATTGGGCTTGCGAAGCAATTAACCACACAGCTTGTTCCGCTAACCCCGACAGTAAGTCACCGTATGAGATGTGGCATGGTGAAGCTAGTCATGCTAGACCGTATCCGTTTTTGAAACCGGCGTACTGTAGGTGGCAGCGTCCGTCTAAGCTGCTACCGAAGGGTGAGGCTTGCTTTTATGTCGGTCCTTCGAGAGACCACCCGCGTAACTGTCATAGAGTACTTACGAGGGCTGGAACTATTCAGGAAACGAGGAATGTGACATGGGAAGCGTTGCCGTCACAACTCCCTCCACCGCAACCGTCTCTCTTGCCGATAGAAGTTGCAGAGCAGGGAGGGGAGGAACGTGACGACGATGTAGAAGCTGAGGTATGGCCGCTTTTAGGAAGAGGAGTTCCCCACATTCTTTTGCGACGTGATATCTCTGGTGGAACAATCGATGAGGTTGGCAGTGTTGATGCAGGCAGTGTAGGTCAACCCCCCTCTATGCCATCTTCGCCCGCGATTAATTCCCCTAGTAGCGCAGCTCCCCCTGTGTCTTCTCCAGCAGACGAGTTCTTCGATGAGGGAGGGCAGGGAGGGCCGGAGACAGGGCAGACAGAATCGGCGGGTCCGGGAGGGCAGGAGGTAGAGTCGGAGAGTCAGGAAGGTTTGGATCAAGAGTTGGTTGAGCCGGGAGGGCAGGAGGTACAATCGGAGGCATTTCCCCCTGCTACGCACGTACCATCTAATCGTCGTGCGCGGCGTGAGCTTGCTAGTTACAACACTGCTATGAATGAGAATGTTGAAGTCAGAGAAGGCAGAACCCGTGCGCAAACTCGGGCAGTAAATCAGCAGAGCGTACCCGGCCTCATGGCCACTCTAGGACCCATCTCCGCATCAGATATAATATTGGCACTCTTAGTCGAACAGAGAGCATCTGATGCAATGGAATTGCCGAAAGTACTAATTCAAGATGTAGAGTCAGAACCGGGTAGCTATCAAGAAGCCCGCCAATCAAAGTATTCCACGATTTGGGACGAAGCCATGTCTGTAGAATTTGAAGGCTTGTTAAGAGCAGGAACGTTTGCGTTAGCAGTAAAGGCTCCAATAGGCTGTAACGTGATAGATTCTAGATGGGTCTACAAATGGAAAGCAGATGAAACAAGTAAGATAGTGAAGGCCAAGGCTAGGCTTGTAGCGAAGGGCTTCAAGCAGAAGTATGGTGTGGATTATCTTGAGACTTTCTCGCCTACTGCAAATGCTGCATCGATTCGTTTGTTGGTAGCATTGGCGTGCAAGTATGATTTGGAATTTCTTCACTTTAACATTGAGCAAGCGTTTGTTCAGTCGGAATTGGATCACGAGGTGTTCATGAAGTTGCCTCCTGGCTGTGAGTCGATGACAGGAAAGGTAGTCCGTTTAGACAAGAGTTTGGACTGAGACAGGCATCTAGAACATTTCACAAGAGACTTGTGTCGGACCTGAAGAGGATTGGTTTCGAACAGTCTCTGTCTGACCCCTGCGTTCTTCGTTTCATGATGGGAGACGAGGTGTTGGGTATGATTGCGATTCATGTGGATGACATTCTGTATGCAGGAATTGAGAGGCTTGCCAAGATGGTTGTGGAACCGCTAGGTGACTCTCTCCCCACGAAGAATTTGGGCGAGGTCAAGTTCTTTCTTGGTTGCGCATTCGTTCGCGACCGCAAGGCTGGTACGATTGAGATGTCTCAAGAGAGTTACATCAGGAGTGTTCTCGAGAGATTCAATGTTTGTCGCACCAGCTCGATCCCTGCTTCCCCTGTTAGTGATTACAGGTCCGTGATGGAGGATGAGGGGGCAGGAGATGTGCCGTTCCGAGAGGTGGTGGGGAGCCTGATGTGGATCGCCAACCAGACAAGGCCCGACATCTCAAATGCTGTGCGGGCGGTGGCGAGGCACTCTCACGAGCCAAAGAAGAGCCACTAGAAGGCGGCCCAGAAGATTCTGAATTATCTTCTGGAGACGGCACATCTAACTTTGAAGTACAAGCAGGACACTATGGTAGACGTAGGCACGTTGGTGTACGTAGACGCAGACTTCGCCAGTAAGGCCACTGACCGTAGATCAGTTTCGGGAGCACTAGTTCTTGTAGCTGACTGTCTTGTTGCTTGGATTTCTAGGACGCAGAAATGTGTCACACTTTCAACCACTGAAGCAGAGTATGTTGCGATGGGTGACGGTGTGAAAGAGGCTCTGTTTGTCAATGGAATGCTCGAGTTCTTGAGGCCTAGTGAGAAGCTTGGTAAGATCCAGGTACGCGAGGATAACGAGGGTGCGATTGCACTTGCTGAGAATCCACTTAGTTCGTGTAACAGTAAGCACATTGACGTGAGGCACCATTTCCTTAGGAATTTGACAGAAGAGGGAGTGTTGGAAATCAGTCATGTCGCTAGCGAAAGACAGAATGCGGACATCCTGACGAAGGCGCTGCCGAGAGATCTTTTTGAAGTTCATCGTAGTTTTGCTCTAGGCTCAAGATCTGAGAAGTAGAGGTCTGAGTCGTGTTTTCTTTTTTGTTTGTTGTTTTTCTGTTATATATTTGATCTGGTCGAAGACAACAGCCCCAAGGGAGGGTGTTCGTGATAGTTGCTGCTGTGTGTGTCGACAGAGTAACGTAGCACAATTTGATTGAGCAGTTTGAATATCGGGACTGTCAAGCTGCAGCGTCGCTGTGTAGCCACATATTATGAGAATATTGTGGAATGTTCTTGGTCCTTTCTACTTGGCTGTAGGAATGTTCTTCGTGGATGATAGTACATTAGCCCGAGGATTTGTGATACGTAGGAAAGTGCATTGGTCCGTTCCGTGTATTGGTCCGTGTTCGGTGTATATGCGTGATCGGGCAGATGCCCAATATGCGTGATCGGGCAGATGCCCAAGCGTGATGCTGCTGGGTTGCTGTGCACCCACCCAGCTCACTCCACGTTTTGACCTGTTCTCCTGGTCCAAGGTCTCATCAATACAACATCTTTCCCCAGAAGCCACGAGTGTGACAGTAAGCACATTGACGTGAGGCACCATTTCCTTAGGAATTTGACAGAAGAGGGAGTGTTGGAAATCAGTCATGTCGCTAGCGAAAGACAGCATGCGGACATCCTGACGAAGGCGCTGCCGAGAGATCTTTTTGAAGTTCATCGTAATTTTGCTCTAGGCTCGAGATCTGAGAAGTAGAGGTCTGAGTCGTGTTTTATTTTGGTTTGTTGTTTTTCTGTTATATATTTGATCTGGCCGAAGACAACAGCCCCAAGGGAGGGTGTTCGTGATAGTTGCTGCTGTGTGTGTCGACAGAGTAACGTAGCACAATATGATTGGACAGTTTGAATTGAGGGACTGTCGATGTTGCAGATCGCTGAGTAGCCACATATTATCAGAACAGCAAGGAACGTTCTGTAGGAATGCTCCTCGTGGATGGTGCATTTCCCCGAGTGTATTCTTTATGGATAGTGCATCAACCAGAGGATTCATGGTACGTTGTGAAGTACGTTGGCCCCTGTTGAGTCGTTGTGTTCCGATATTGTGTTCTGCTTTCGTCCGTTGGTCGAGCGACGGGTGGTGCTGCGGCGCTGCGGTGCTCGCCCCACCCTTGCTCACTCCACCTTTTGACCTGTTCTCCTGGTCCAAGGTCTCATCAATACAACATCTTTTCCCCAGAAGCCACGAGTTTACCAACAACGTGCACCCATCTTCGACACAGAAGATATATCTCCCTCCAAAACCCTTCGTAGCGTGTCTGTGTTGTCCCCTTTTCTCCTACTCCTCCTGCCATCCTGCCCTGCCGTCCGCCAGCTCTGGGCCCTTTGCACGAGGAAAGCAACTATTGATATAGTACCAATGACCGCCCAGACGGTGTTGGTCTGGGACAGCGGGGCGGACAGCCGTGACCGGACAAAGACCGCCCATGCTGCCAAAAGGAAAGACTCATACAGTAGCACAAAAGCGCAAGGCGGATCAAGCTGTGAAGATGCGACCCGAATCCAATACAGCCAGACCTGGTGCAGCATTTCTTAGGAACGTTCATGAGGAGGAAGATGGTGGCCCGACAGGATAATCATTTTTTTCAGCTATTGGAGTATCGAGAAGAGTGGTGCCGAGTACATAGGAAACCATCAAACTCATGGTGCTTGAGGGTAGGTGCCAACCACCGAAGGCTGAATATGAGCTCCTTTCCGCTGAAGTGGCGGGGTGGCAGACGGGTAGCGCTCATGGGTGGGTGTTTCACGGCTGCTCTATCTGTGATGCCGCTAGCTCATTCAGAGTGACCGTGGATACGATGGTGACGACATGCGACGGCGGTGTGGGAGTGTGGATGAGTGTACTGGCGGGGAGGGAGTGCGAAACCCCCGTATAGAAAACCCTTCCGACGGATGGACGACAAGAAGCAGGGAGTATGAAAATACCGAGCATCCCCTTCAACTCGAGATCTCCCCGGGGTTTGGAATCCCACTGTATTGACGAGTTGCCCTCCTTCCGTGGGCGGCGTGTCAGAAGACCCCCAAGGCCCGGGTAGCTGCAGCCCCACTATCGAGGGCAGCAGACAAGTTTTCTCCGCCAATACTTGGGCACGGAGATATATGGTCCAGAAAGAGTGTGAGAAGGGCGGTGCTTCGAAAGGTCCACTCGCTCATGCCAGCGAGCGACGTATACTGAGACGACCCGTTTCTCCATCCGTGGTGTCCGGACCCATGGGTTTGGAAGTGCCTCTAAGGATCGGTCATCCGTACTCTTTGAATGTTGTTCGTGCTACCTACAGTACGCGTCATGCCTCATATACAGCTTTCAACATATTTGGAACAACAACGGCCGCATTCGACCGTAACTACCGCTACTGTTATCACAGCTCCTTGGGTCGTGCCCGTTCCTGTCCACGTGCCCCCCTGCAATTGTACATGATTCTGTTGATTTTGGGTCGAGTTCGCTTGGACTTGGCCAGTTCTTTTGGCACATCCTCCAAGGGCGAATCCCTCTCCGACGGTTCTAGGTACAGATGGTACTCCCCCCCCCTCCCAACCTCCACGTTTGAAGGTTGAATGACCAGGGCTTATGTCATCACAAGTGGATTCGCTTTGCCTCAAACAAGTGTCTGCCCTCTGCCGCCAACGACACACCGCTTCTCCTTTGCCGGTGTACGGCTTTTCACGACGTCTCGACGGCTTGGTGCCAGGAAACCGTCCAATCAGCACAATGGCTACCCGAGACGTCCTCCGCGATACTTGCACTGCTGCTGCCCATCAACTTGTACCCCTTTCGAGCGTGTAGGGTCACGAACGGACGAAATCGTGAAATGTAGCAAATCGCCAACTCGGTATATGACTGGGCATCATAGGCTTCCTGCTGACAGCAGTGGGTTTGCCTTGCATGGATCACACCTTACGCACCCGTCTTTCCAACAATACCCTCTCTTGTTCTTTGCCGAAAACAGGACCCACACGACGAGAGAGCGTGGCTCGACAGCTGTCACAGCAGACGACGTCCGCCACGAGTCACATTTCGTCAGGAGACGGGCCACACGATTTCGGTGATGGGCTGTTTGAAGTAATCCCCGAACGATAGCTGCTGCAGGGAGGCCGGCCACACGACTTCGGTGATGGGCTGGTTGAAGTGACGCCCAAACGATAGCTGCTTCAAAGAGGCCGGCCACAAGACATCGGCGATGGGCTGATTGAAGTAATCCCCAAACGATAGCTGCTGCAGGGAGGCCGGCCACACGACTCCGGCGATAATCTGCTGGTTGAACTTCCAGTGAAACGATAACTGCTGCAGGGAGGCCGGCCACACGACCCCGACAATGGGCTGGTTAAAGTGAGAACCGAACGATAGTTGCTGCAGGGCGGCCGGCCAGACAACTCCAGCAATGCTCTGGTTGAAATCATAACCAAATGATAGCTGCTGCAGGGAGACCGGCCACACGACTTCGGCAATGGGCTGGTCGAATGCCCAACCAAACGATAGCTGCTACAGAGGGACTGGCCACAGGACTTCGGCGATGGGCTGGTTGAATGTCTCCCCAAATGATAGCTGCTGCAGGGAGGCCGGCCACACGACTTCGGCGATGGGCTGGTTGAAGTAATGCCCAAACGGTAGCTGCGGCAGGGAGGCCGGCCAAAAGACGTCGGTGATGCGGTGGTTGAATGCCCAACCAAACGATACCCGCTGCAGGGAGGCCGGCCACACGACTTCGGCGATTGGCTTGTTGAATGAATCCCCAAACGATAGCTGCTGCAGGGAGGCCGGCCATACGACTCCGGCGATAGGCTGGTTAAAGTCGTGCCCAAATGATAGCTTTTGCAGGGAGACTGGCCAGAGAACTTCGACAATGGGCTGGTTGAATCTATACCCAAACAATAGCGCTGCTGGACGGAGACCGGCCACGCAACTTCGGCGATGTTCTGGTTGAAGAAATATCCAAACGATAGCTGCTGCAGGGAGACCGGCCACACGACGTCGGCCATAGTTTGGTTGAATTCTACTTCAAACAATATCTGCTGCAGGGAGGCCGGCCGCACGACGTCGGTGATTGGGTGGTTCAAGACATCCCCAAACAATATCCGTTGCAGGGACACCGGCCACACAACTCCGGCGATGGGCTGGTTGAACTTCTTCTGAAACAAAAGCTGCTGCAAAGAGGCCGGCCACACGACTCCGATGGTGGGCTGGTTGAACTCATAACCAAACGACTGCAGCTGCAGGGAGACTGGCGACACGACTTCCGTGATGGGCTGGTTAAATGCCCAACCAAACGGCAGCTGCTGCAGGAAGGCCGGCCACACTACTTGGGCTATGTTCTGGTTGAAGAAAGACCCAAACGATAGTTTCTGCAGCGAGACCGGCCACACGACCCCGACAATGGGCTTGTTGAAGAAAGACCGAAACGATAGCTGGTGAAGGGAGGCCGGCCACCACACCGCGTTCACGGCCGTATCCACACTAAACATCAGCCGTTTGAGTCCTTCAGGCCAAATCATCGACCGTAAGTCCGCTGACGACCAATGACTTACCCAAGTCACACCGCAACCTTGTACAGCCGGTACGCGACTCGAGATGCAAACCTCTCGACGGCGGTCGTTGGTCGTGATTGGTGATGTGCGAGGAGACCACAAGTTGCGAGGCGTCTGTCCATCTATGCGCACTTGCAAGGTCTGGACACTTCTGCACGCCCCATAAAACCCTAGGGACACAAGCTGTAGCTCCTGCGTAGACACATACCAACGCTTAGCTTGTCCATCGCAAGCCTGGTTCAGTGCGATAACCAAAGCGTCCTAACACTCGCTCCTTCCTGAGATAGGGGATGGCAGACATACACGCAGGAACGCAAACGAAACGTTTTGTGAGCCTTAGGATAGTCTCGAGTGGCTGGGCCAAATCGGAGACAGGGAAGAAAGAAGGAGAGGAGGGAGGTGCTCCGAGTCGATTGTATGAAGAGCGGCCTCTTAGCACTTGCTAACTGCTAACAGCTGGCCGTGGGCATCAAACAAACATAACGGTTGCCCTGTGACCGCCTGATATTGTTTGTTCATGTTCGACATTCCTCCTTCGGACACTGGAGGGCGGCCAAGCACCACATTCAGTACAAATTAGTGCATGTGCCAGTTCCGAAACAATCGCCAGTGCGCGATGGTATTGACAAGCGTGGGTTTCCCCAGTCCTCCATTAGCATCTCCACAACACGGAACGGCTACATCTTTGGCGAACGGCAAGCGGTTGGGAACTGTTCTCAGCTTCCATCTTGCTGGTCTACCAGTACGATATCTGAAGAAACTCGTAGTCAGCTCACCCGTCTACAGTCACCTTTCTCCAATTACCAATTACTAGTACAACAAAGAGGGGTATGGTATGTATGCATAACCCGCGCCCGTGCACCATGATAACAGCTAGTTGGGTAAACGACACACCAGAGTATACCCTGGGGTACTTTGAAAACATGACCACCCTAGCTGGTGGTCGACGCCTACTCTCCTTCTGACGTATCAAAGCAAGCCCCGGGTATACCCCGCCGCGGCTCACGTTTTTCTGCAAATGTACCCTGCCTTGGCAGGAAATGAAAGCCCTGCATGTTCGGCGAAAACCTAACGACACGTAAATAATACACGAAACTTCCTGCTTCAAACAAATAATGGCGAACGGCACGCTCCATGGTTGAACGCAGCATTTTCACGACCGACTGAACCACATCATGCACGGAGCACTCCAGAAGAGAAAAAGGGTAGATGCGTGGTAGCAGAGAGAGGGATTCGAGAGAACAAAATCAAACGAGTGATCATTCTTGGAGATGGGAATGAGGCATAATGCCCACACTCACCCCATCCCACACATGCATCATATCGTATGCAGTACCGGCGATTTTTCACTCTACCTAAATAACTACCGATCATTAGCAAAGGTGGTATAGCAGGTGCAAAGCCAGAAATTGACCACTGTTCACTGCCATGACATCAGCCATCTTGGGGACAAGTAGTCTATGTACCACTCAGCCGTCGGGAATTTGGCAACATAGGGAATACCCGGGGTTAACAGGAACCAAATGGGGGTATATTTTCTGTCGGCAAGGGACGCGACGCCTGGCCCCGGATAAACTTGCAACAAATGGTGTGTACTGCTGATGGCGGGCGGGATGGCGCCGCAAAGTTGTGTTAGGGTATGGTGCGTGAAGGAGCCGAGGGGGGTGTACAAAGTACACACAGCTGACAGTCAAAAAATGGTAGATGCCTCGAAGATGGGGGCAAAACCATTACCGAGGACCCGATCTCGATGTAACAGGGTAACCCTGGATAGCGGGTCGAGACCGTGACAACCGATTTCGACCCTCACATATCGTAGCCCTCCCTTACGCCACGCTTTTGACGGAACCACGACATAGTGTTTGACGGAACCGCAACATAGTTTCATTTGCTGCAACTCCCTATTATTCATTTTGCAGCATCACCGCAACCCAACCCAACCCCTCTCACCTTCGGTAGTCAAGGCAGCAACAGCTTTTCACCAATAGCGGAGTGGGCGTGGCTCCGAGGGTCAGCCTGCTTCAGGATGTGCACCCGTTGGTCAAAGCAGAAAATACGGGTCCGTTTTGATTCATGCGTGCTTTGTAAATCATGGCACGACGACGGTGACGTCTTAGTTGTTAGAAACTGAAACACGATGTCGTGGTTCTCCACTTCACCGCCGTTGTCAGCATCCCGACAAACGTTAAGCTGAAATTCGAGCATGCTCGTACTGGCCTTGCATGGTGCAACTGCTCCGTAGTGAACTTCGATAGAGTTAGACTGGCCCTGGAGGTTGTGATCAAACGTGAGGACAAGATGTGTCCGTGATCTCCAACAACAACATTGTAACATAGATTTGTTGATCCAAAAGGTAGCTATTCACAGCACCTACTACCTGAGAGTTGCTATGAATGACATTTGAGTGCGCAACACATCGTATCGTCCTCTTCGCATGTCCTATCGAGTACCGTACCACTGTTTCTCCCTTCGAAACCCAGACCCATCCATGCACATGGGAGGTTTGTTGGGCCTGGCCGGTTCTCATGATGCTTCTGTTGAAGAATGGGTGTATCTTGAACCACCCGGGTGCTCTTTGGTATGCCACGTTCTCCTTCAGGAATTGGCACCCGGACCCCATCACATGTTCCTCCCGGCCCGCATCCGATGTTCTCCAGTCCGCAGAAGCGGCGTCTTGAAGTCACCCATGACAGTGCGAGCACACTACTCGAAAGACAGATACCTCACTGTGAAATACAAGGGCACAGACAGGTGGCGTTGAGACCCGAGAGGGAAGCCTTGCAAGGAAGACCTCGGATCCCTTCAGTCAGTCGTGTGTGTTGTGGATATCGTCTGAGATACCCTTGATAAGTGGGCAAGGCGGTGCCTCTCGATGTTACTCGAGATGGTTGGCACCGCGAGTGGTCGAAGACCAGAAGTACGAGGTATTTCTTGTGCTGTGTAGAGACGTGAAGATATGTTGAACACTGGCGCTTAGTTGGCCAACACACGCAGATAGATTCACAGAGAACGCACAAGTCCACATGACGGCAGTTCCTAGAGATGACCAGGAAAGCTAAGAACAATGACTACCCAGAGAAGCCCATGCGAGAGATTCATGCGAAAGTGAGAGACACGCGATCCCTCGAGCAGATAATACTAATAGAAGTGGAGGATGGGGGCCAGAGGGGCAGACGACAGAGACCAAAGATGGGATAAAAAAAAAACATATATATAGATGTATATGTGGTGATTTGCAACCGAGTATGCTTTTGACGTTTTCGGACTTTAGTTTTGGACGAAGCCGAAAATGTTCGTGTATCCTCCTACGGCGAATCCGTCTCCAACGGCTCCAAGTACAAACGGGACTCCCCTCCCCCGTCCCACCTCCGCGTCTGAAGTTTCAATGACCAGGGATAAAATGGTCACGGCAGGTTGATATACCGGCCTCGATGACGTGTATGCCTGGGGTAACGCTGTTGCCCCGCTACCACACACCTCCTTCGTTGGTGTACGTCATGGCACGACCCGAAGATCCGGTCCCACCAGGAAACTGATCAATCCACCACAATCGGAATACCCGAGATGACCTCCGCGATACCTGCACTGCTGCTGCCCCCCAAGCAACTGATACCGCTCTCGAAAGTCTGGTGTGACAAAAGGACAGAACCGTGGAAAGGAGGGCATCGCCAACTCGATCTGATCGGGCATCATAGGCTTCCCGCGGACAGAAGTGTACGGGCGTTCCTAGCTAATGTAACCGTCTTTCCAACCAAAACCATCCTTTCTTCTTTCTTGCCGAAAGCAGGAACCGCACGACGAGAGACGTGACTCGGCAACTATCACCGCAGACTATGCCCGCGACAAGTCACACTTCGTAAGGAGACTGGCCAATCGACGTCGGCGATGGGTTGGTTGAATTCTTCCCCAAACGATAGCTGCTGCAGGGACGCCGGCCACATAACGTCGGCGATGGGTTGGTCGAAATCTCTCCCAAACGATAGCTGCTGCAGGGAGGCCGGCCACACGACGTCGGCGATGGGCTGGTCGAAGTAAACCCCAAACGATAGCTGCTGAAGGGAGACCGGCCACTCGATGCCGGCAATGGGCCGGTTGAAGAAAGCCCCAAATGACAGTTGCTGCAAGGAAACTGGCCACACGACCTCGGTGATGCTCTGGTTGAAGAAATATCCAAACGTTAGCTGCTGCAGGGAGACCGGCCACTCGACGTCGGCGATAGGCTGGTCGAAGTCTTTCCCAAACGATAGCTGCAGCAGGGAGACCGGCCACTCGACGCCCGCGATCGCCTGGTTGAAGGCCCAATCAAACGATAGCTGCCGCAGGGAGACCGGCCATACGACTTCGGCGATGGGCTGGTTGAAGTTTTGCCCAAACGATAGCTGCTGCAGGGAGGCCGGCCACACGACTTCGGCGATGCTCTGGTTAAAATAACTCCCAAACATTATCTGCTGCAGGGAGGCCGGCCACACGACTCCAACTATGGGCAGATTGAAGAAACAACCAAACGATAGCTGCTCCAGGGAGGCCGGCCACGAGACCTCGGCGGTGGGCTGGTTAAATCGATCCCCAAGCGATAGCTGCCGCAGGGAGGCCGGCCAGCCGACTTCGGTGATGGACTGGTTGAAGGCAGATCCAAACGATAGCTGCTCCAGGGAGGTCGGCCACGCGACTTCGGTGATGGGTTGGTTGAAGTCACGCCCAAACGATAGCTCCTTCAAGGAGGCCGGCCACACCATTTCGGCAATGGGCTGGTCGAATCGTTCCCCAAACGATAACTGCTGCAGGGAGGCCGGCCACGCGACTTCGGTGATGGGTTGGTTGAAGTCATGCCCAAACGATAGCTGCTTCAAGGAGGCCGGCCACACCATTTCGGCAATGGCCTGGTTAAAGAAAGATCCAAACGATAACTGCTGCAGGGAGGCCGGCCAGCCGACTTCGGTGATGGGTTGATCGAAGTCACTTTCAAACGATAGCTGCTTCAAGGAGGCTGGCCACACGACCCCAACAATGGGCTGGTCGAAGTCAAGCCCAAACGATAGCTGCTCTAGGGAGACCGGCCACTCAACGTCGGTGATGGGCTGATCGAATTCTTTCCCAAAGGTTAGCTGCTGCAGGGACGCCGGCCACTCGACGTCGGCGATGGGCTGGTTGAAGCAATGCTCAAAAATTAGCTGCTGCAGGAAGACCGGCCACACGACCCCGAGAATGGGCTGGTCGAAGTATTCCCCGAACGATAGCTGCTGCAGGGAGGCCGGCCAATCGACGTCGGCGATGGGCTGGTTGAATCGTTCCCCAAACGATAGCTGCCGCAGGGAGACCGGCCACTCGACGCCGGCGATCGGCTGGTTGAAGCCATTCCCAAACGATAGCTGCTCCAGGGCGATTGGCCAAGACGTCGTGTCCACGGGCGTGTCCAAATCGATTGCCAATCGTTTGAGCCTTTGTTGCAAAAGCAACGATCCTCGCCGTTCGGCGGACGAACATCCCAATACCCAGGTCATACCAAAAGCTTGTACAGCCGGTACGCGACTCGAGGCGGGAGACCACAAGCTAGGAGGCGTGCGTCCATCCATACGCACGTGTAAGGTCTGGAAACTTCTGCACGCCTCACAAAACGCCCTGGACGCACGCTGAAGCTCCAGCGTAGACTCATACCAACGCGTTGCTTGTCCGTCGCAAGCCGGGTTCAAGGTGGCCATCAATACGTCCAAGTACTCGATCCTTCCTGGGATTTAGGAGGATGCCACATATACATACACGCAGGAACGCACGAAATGTTTTGTGGGCCTGGGGCCGTTTCTAGCTGCATGACGGAGGGATCATATCGGAGACAGGGAAAAAGGAAGACAGAAAGGAAGTGCTTCGAGTCGACAATGACAGGATCACGGTCTCCAGATAGCTGCCAACAGCAGGCCTTGGTCATAATGTGACCACCTATCTTGGCCTGTTCATTTTCGACACCTTCGGGCGCTAGTTGGGGCGGGTAAACGTACCGCTCAGAACGCCGCTGCAAGATTTATGAAAACCAGTCATCCATCTGGTTTCTCCGGTTACAACTTTGATGGAAGTGAACCGTTTGCATGCAACTTAACCTATGTACACGATCGATTGAAATCACGCTCTACGGTCAGCGAGGGGCAAACTACCGATGTTGTGTCAAATATGATATGAATGTACCGGACTGAAATGTCATGGAAGAGATGGCAGGAATATCTGTCACCTACTTCCGGTGGTAGTTTTAGTAGGTGTACTTCGCACTAGATACGGATCTACGAAGATCTAGGCTTCGTGTTCCATTGTTGATGGGTTCATGTCTGCGACCGATGCGGTAGGGTTGGTCACGAGGCTGAGCACTGTACCGCAATTGCGCGGTTTCGGGGCACTCCTGGCACCTGCGGTGAGAAAGGGCACACTTCAACACACTGCGCTATCACGTTTGCCTCTCAGCTCGCTCGCCTGCATGCGAGCGTGATGGCTTTTGCCGGAACTTTCCTGGCGGGTGGGTACAGTATGGGTCCAGAGTATTGGAGACGACGCTGGGAGCTACGGAAACACGCAGCAGCAGCAGCAGCAGCAGCAGCAGCAGCAGCAGCAGCAGCAGTGGTTTCGTGGGGGTGATGATCCACATGGAGTGGCACACCCGGCTGCAAACGTTGTTGCACCCACATCTGCACCGAACGTTTCCCTTTCGGGGGCCATTCCATTTGAGAATGGGGTGTTCGACTCGGCGGCGGTATCAACGGCGACGGCGGCAACGTTGTCAGAAGTGAGAGCTTCCGCGAGGGCTTCCTTGACCGAGTTCGAGCAGTTTGTCGAGGAAGCGGCGGCGGCGGAGGCATCAGAGTTGGCCACGGAGCGGCGCTCCCCAGCAGTGGTGGAGTCCACAACACCACCCACATAGCAGTCCCAGCAGTCCCAACAGCCGGAAATTATCGTGATGCCGCCTTCCGGGGGCGTCCCACTGCCGGACATCTGGCAGGAGGACGAGGCGGAGAAGACAGATGAGTATTTGGTCTTGGAAGACGGATTTAATGACTTGGGGGATCGAGAGTTTGCGTCAAATCCGTGACAAGGTGGAAACCATGAGCGCAAGCAGCAGCGACAGCGGCAGCGACGAAGGGTTGGATGTGGCTTGGTTTGGGGCTTTTATGTGCCCGTTCGACAGGGCTAAACGGTGCCTGCTGTGGTCGAGCAGACGGGGGATGCCGCTCGGCGTGGCCACGCTTTTTGACCATGGAAAAAAGTTGGATTGGCGACGGCCGGGGCGCATGCATTTACGGCCGGAGCAGCAGAGGAAGATTTGGTGGCGTCAGGAGCGGGGGGCGCCGAGACGTGTTGACGGAAGGTTGAAGATCTGGGCCGAGCCGTACAACAAGCAGTTCTACGGACTTTCTGCGGTGGGCTACTGCCAGGTGTTGGTTTTGGTTCGTCCGGTTTCTGCATGCAATTTCTAGTTTTGGTTGACATTCCACACGCGTGCGTTGCACATGTTCCGTTCTGCTACATGTAGATTGGTATGGTAATGTGTTTGCTGGTGAGTTTCTCGTTTTCAGGGTGTTATCGTTGCGAAGGCCTGATCATCCTTTGTTGCAGATAAGCATTATCATCGTGGTGGCAGACCGAGACATGCAAACCTTTGTCGCGCAGACATTGTTGTTCGCTGGAAGCTGGAAATATTGTGGTGATGATGTAGGATGTTAGGCCGGGTCTCACGTCGTGATAATTTCGGAGATTTGTTTTTTCTCTCGGTGGGGGGCGGGTGGTCTGCAAGGGAAATATTATCTGGATCCAAACGACCTTCTTACGGTTCCTCGAGACAGATTTTTTTCCGATTCAAGTCTTTGTGGGTCACCACATGCTTCAGTTCACGGTTTTGGCTCGTGTGCGACCAACAAGACACCGAGTGCCCTGTTTTTGGGTCGCCTCCAGAGGGCATGTATATAATCGCACGCCAGTGACTGCAGTTTGTGGATGTCGTCGGCCAAAGGCCTCTCTCTGGCATGCGTTGTGGAATGATCACGCTCGGAGCAACCAGAAAAAAACAGGCAACCTTAAAAAAAGTCAACATCGCAACACACTTCGGTTCACGTTTACAGGCCGTGTGCAATCAAAACTGGACAAAACGTTCCGCTTCTGGGACGCGAGCAGAGGGTATGTGTATGATCACACTCCATTGGCAGTAGTTTGTGGATGTCATCGGCCGAAAGCCTCTCTCTGGCATGTGTTGTGGACTGGTAGCGGGTGACACACGGAGCAAACACGCGGCGGAACAAGAAAAAAGTCCAAAAAGTCAACACCGCAACGCACTTCGGTTCACGTTTACAGGCCGTGTGCAATCAAAACTGGACAAAATGACCTGTTTCTGGGACGCGAGCAGAGGGTATGTATATGATCACACGCCACTGGCTGCAGTTTGTGGATGTCGACGGCGTAGAAAAGCCTCTCTCTGGCGTGTGTTTGGACTGGTCACACATGCAGCAGGCACAAAAACCTCTCTTTTCGGCCCAAAGGCAAGAACGTCAGCAGAGCGATGTGGCAGGGTTGACGTTATCGGCTCGTATGCGGCCAACACGACGCACAACGCCCTGAATTTTTGATACCTGCAGAGGGTTTTTGCATGGCCTGATGACACTGGCTCTGTTTGGCCAGCAGACGGTGTAGTTCTTCGTTCTGGCACGATCGGGGTGTGACCAGGGGGTACCCCCCCCCAATTTCAAACTGGAAATTATCAGCCGATCCAGTTTGGAAAATGGGCCTCTTTTCCAAAGCGGCAGCTGGGATCCTAGGAAATATTCGGCGATTTGGAATTTGGGCGTTTGGAATTGGCCAAATTCCTCCGCGTAAGACGCTCAAACCATTATTTGGGCTGAGAAAAGGACCCCCCCCCCCAATAAAAATCCCGAAATAATCACGACGTAAGACTCGGCCTTACAGCAGGAATTATTTCAACAGAATTCAACATTGGCAAAATGCGTTTGATTCGATCAGCGGCTCGACCACGACCAAACATCTGACGAAATAATGCAAGGGATTTACCGTATGCATTGTCCAATTTTGGTGCTACAGAGTACTCTCGTAGACCATATGCTGAATGCTTGATTTGAGCGTGCCCATTCGAATGCACGTGTTGGCAATGGTTGCTTGTGGAGTACCGTGTGCAGGTTTGGGGGGGGGGGGTATCGACTAGTGATTGCATCGCTTTCCACGACGTGTACAGACTGTTCTTCACGTGGGGTTCTTCACGTGGGGTGTAGACGCTTGTCCATCCTCCCTCCATTGCCCACCGTTCCTTTCGCCGCCATTTCATCATGAACATTCGATGACCTTTGAGTATTCCCGCGGTGGGTTTGGGTTTCGTGTTGCTGTGATCACCTGCCTCTCT
>FN649749.1:2042018-2069357 GCA_000310025.1 Ectocarpus siliculosus
CTATGATTGTTATTGTCATGTTTCGGTGGTCAAGAGACACCGTTCTCGCTTTTTTTTGGCCTGGAGGGCCGCTATGTTCCTTTTTGTGGTGTTTCGGTGGGCAAGAAACACCGTTCTTGCTATTGGTTTTGGCTTGGAGGGCCGCCATCTTTGTTTTTGTTATATTTTCGGTGGTCAAGACACGCCATTCGTGCTGTTGCGTTTGGCTTGGAGGGCCGCTATATTTTTCTTTGATGTGTTTTCGGTGGAAAATACACGAGACAAAATTCTTGTTATATATTTGTTTTTGGTGTGTTTTGTTGGTGGACACGAGAGACGATTCATTTTGCATTTTCGGCGGGAGAGGGGCGTTATCTTTGTACTGTTGTTGTCGAATTGTTTTCTTTCGTGTAGAGTACGAGCAGCGTTCTTGCCGTGAAGCTACCAAGAACAGTGGGGGGGGGGAAGTTGTGCCATGATCCTCGTAGCAGCACGAGAAAAAAAATTTCATACAAGTACGTTTAGGAATAATAACGACTCCGGTTACTGGGAAGGGTCGTGGGTGCAAGACCCATCGTTTTCCTCTGGGTGTGGTTCCTTGTGATCCACGACACGAGGGGCTGTGTGAAATCCACAAAAACAATGAGGGTGTTTTTGGTTTTCATTGAATGTGGTTTGGTATGTGTATGCAACTGCTGTTGTGACATTTGTTCCCACTTTTTCGTGGCGGGGCTGAATTCTACCGAACTACTTGGTTGCATTTCCGGGGGAAGCCAGTTATACTTGCATTTGTTACGCAACCCCCCGTTCTTCAATCTGCATCATCAACGCAACCCAACCCAATTCCTGTCACCTCCGGTAGTCATGGCAGCAACCGCTTTTCACCGACAGCGGCGTGGGCGTGGCTGCGAGGGTCAGCCGGCTTCAGGATGTCCACCTGTTGGTCAAAAAACAGATCATACGGGTCCATCGTGATTCATGCCTGCCTTGTAAATCACGGCACGACGACCGCAATGACTTCTTATTTGTTAGAAACTGCAACACAACTATACTGCTGTGATTCGTCTCTATCCATAAGACAATAGTTCCTGTAAGAGACCGATACGGTCTCTAGAGGTCTCACCGAACGATAAAAAAAAAGGTGAATGAATGTATTTTTGAAAAAACAATGGTCACTTTTTCAGTCCAAAGGCCTGAACCACGCACTTTTTCAGCCAAACGCCCGAGAAGCGAGAAATCACCCCATCGGCCGTCTTGCACTACTCTACAAGCCCTCCGCAAGTTTCAGCTTGATTGGTGCCTTCTGTGTTGACGGTTGGCTGTGTCGGTAACCGGCACTCTCAAGCACGAAACGACCATGCAGCAGGTGCTGCCGACACCAAATTGCTCCGATCTCGATCGATTTGTGCCTAAATGTTGCCTATCCTCCACCGAATTGAAGCCCCGTCCAATCTACAGCTGGATTGACAAGTCCCCCGACGCTGGAATAGCTGTTTGCCTACCAATAATGCCTGCTAACGAAAGGTTCGGGCCACACCGCTGCAACCTCACGACGAGCAGGTATGTTTCCGAAAAACGACGGTTTCAAATTATTTTACGCGCGAGCGCAAAATGTTGTGGAACAAATACATCACAAATTCGTTGTAGTTTATCCTGATCTGGACACGTGTGCCCCGCGAGAGACTATTCGCCGCGTTTCGAGGGAAACATTATTTGTTCTCGTACATACGCGGGCGCATAGAGGGATGGAAGCAGCGATTTGTGCAGGTGTGCTTGTGTTATCTCTCTTCCCGAACAATTTTGCACCCTGGATACGTGCGAAGACATGGTACACACGCGATCTATCAGTCCAAGGCATGCGGGTTGTCACAGCTGTGTTATCCTGTTTGTAACCTCTTGTTCCACCGCATTTTTCACGCACACCAACAACTTAAAAACTTGATGAATGATGACCGCTCTTTTTTTCGTCGGAACACGTCCATCCATGCTTCTATTGTACAATAACTCCGATCTCGACCAATTCGCGCGTGCGGAAGTTGCCTCCATCCCCGCGATTACCCTGCCAACGATAGACTCGCGGAAGTTTTTCGTCGCAAAACGGCGGTTTCAAAATATTGTAAGCGCGCGCGCAAAATGTAGTGGATTTCGTTCTCGTCGGAGCGCCACGTGTGAGTGCCCCGCGATAGACAATTCGCCGCGTTCCGAGGGAAACATTTGCTCTTGTACATACGCGCGCGCATAGAGGGATAGAAGCAGCGATTTGTGCAGGCGTGCTTGTGTATCTCTCTTCCCGAACAATCTTGCACTCTGGATACGTGCGAAAACACGGTATATACACGCGATCCCTCAATTCAGGCATGCGGGTTGTCACAGCTGTTGTTCTCCAATTTCGCAACAACCCAATTCGCGTAGTTTTTTTTTTTTCCTAATATGACACAACGAAACCATCTCTACCATAGAAAAGAGTCTGAGACAGATTAGCAATGGATTCATAGCGTCAGAAAGTACCTGTATGTCTACGATTTCCCAGACAGCACATAGGGACATCTCCCCTGCTGAGCACGCAGCACAGAAAATCTTATCCTCGTCTGTTCCCTCTACATGACTGAGTATTTTAATACTTACGCTTTCTTCTCGCCCAAACCGTCGTCGTAAGGATGCAACAATATCACACTACTACTTTTTTGTGTGAATCTTCATCTTTTCACTGCTCTCTGAACCACCTATAAAAAAAAACGAAAATCTCTCAGAGGACCTGCACGTTTGCCCGAAGCAAGCTGCGATACCAATCCAGAACATATTTGCAACGAACGTAGAGCGCTATTGTGACCTACCTGTTATTCTATTGATCTCTGAGCAGCATAGAAGTATGGTGTTACCTCCCGTGTGGGTTTCCGGCTCTACACAAGACCCTTTGGTGGCCATCTTGTGTAGCGGAAAATATGTGCTGGGATCGGGTAGATGTTGGGAAAAGTAGTTGGTGTTCGAGTTGTGTGTCCTGTGATCTATGTGGAGCCCTTGGGGTAAACAAATCACGTATGCATGGGTGAGGTTTGCTTCTATTGGTATGTTGCGTGGAGAACCGCCAGTATAAGGCTGGTATATACCAAAGGTGTGAGTTGTGGGTCATGTGCATGGTACTACAGAGGTGGACAGGCGAGGTTGGGTTACCGTAATAGGCGGGGAGGTGCCATTGGGTGCGATCGTTTTTGTAAATGTTTTTCCTCGAGTTGTTTCGGATCCAGATGCGATCTCTCCAACCGATGCCATCTCTCCGACGCCGGTGAGGAATTTCAATAAAAATCATTTCGGATAGGTTTTTCAAGGCACCCCGGTGTGATCTCTCCGACCGGTGAGCGCAAAGAAAAAAACACCGCGGGCCTAGTGGTGCTCGGCGGTGTTGTAACCACGCTCCTTGGTGCCGACTCACCGGCCGGTGTCATCTCTGTGCCTCGGAGTATTTGGTTCCAGTGTATCTACAGCCAGACGTGTGGGGGTACAAGGTACCGTTGTTGCTGGCTGGCAGCACACCGGTAAACGGCAACGCAGGCTGGCTCGTCGCAGCTTTCCGTGCAGCGAGTGGTCATGGGTTTGAATGCGAGCTTGGCTATGGCGTGACAAGGACAACAAACGATGTGAATCTGGGGCACCGGTACTTCAGGTATCAGCTTTGTCTCCTGCTTTCGCTGCGGTCTTCCTCTACGAACAACAGTACGCATCAGTGCATTAGGATCGGTGCGAAACGTGTGGTAGGCTGCAGCTTGGATGGTGTGCACGGTTGGCAACTTCCATTAGGCATAATTGAAAACAACTGACACCCAGCGTGAACCACGACCGTACATATATTACAGAAAGGAATGGCCCTCCGCTGACATCATCCTCACATGCAAAAGTTACCCTCGTGTACCTCTTTCAGGTAGCCCAAGAGCTCAATCTTTGGGGTCGGCGAGATCTCAACGACCCCGGTGCGGAAATCGAATTCAATCACTCCGTCCTTGTTTTTATTTGCGCACCCCGGTGTCATCTTCCTGACCGGTGCCATCTCTACACCCTTAGCAGCTAAAGAAGCCTGGCACTGCTGCACACATCTGTGTTCTTTTGTTCGTGTTTTCCGTTGGTGCGGTAAAAACCATTCACATCCCCCCTGCCCTGCTCCCGTGCTGATGGTGCCTGGTTTTAGCGTCGTTGTTGTTGCATATAACGTAGACGAGCGTCAGCAGGCGAGCGTTGGCGGGTGTAGACTACTGCAGCAGCAGCGTGGCGTGGGCGCACGTTTGCATGAGTTTGGTCAACTTGTGTGTTGGAGGCCACCTACTTGAGCACATACACACAGCTTGCTGTGCGCTGTGAGTGAGTATCGAAGTGCGTCGGTACCTGAGATGTTGGGGATGAAGTCCTTAGTCCAGCGCCAGTCAGTCGCACGTGATCATCAGTAGAAGGAGGCAGAAGCAGCCCGCCTGTCTGGTCTTCTCCTTTCCGCGATCTCGTTATGCCTGTATGACACACACCAGCAGGCCAGCAGGTCTCTGATGGTGGCCCCGTGCCCCGTGGCTCCGTGACTCCGCGAGGACGTTTTTTTTTGGTCTTGCTCTCGTACCGATAGAACCGGTTCCGCTGGTAAAAATCTGTTCGAAGTTCGAAGGTTCGAAGTTCGAAAAGCCTCACGCCTCACGCTACCTCACCGTGGCACCGAAGCACCGCCAAGCCGCCATACAGTAGCACCACCGATTAATCGGTCTGGGAGTCCTGACCTTTAACAGCAACAAGTGCAACCCATGCCACTGGCTGCCTTAGACCACCCGCAGTTCGAGGAGCCGGAACTCGTGGCGGCGGGAGTGCCAATATATCGCAAGTTTGGTTTGAACCGAAATAACGGAGGTTCTGAGTTCTGAGCCCCAAAGTTCTGGCCTTGTTCGTATGCCATGGCTCACGGCCTCAGCAACGTATCTGAGCGTACCAACGGGCCCGTCGCTTTGCGCCATGATGTCCGCTCCTGATACCGCATGTCTGGTCTGGGCTCTGAAAGCCGGAAGGCCGTGCTCGAATTCGAGATCCTGCGTAAGAATGTTGAAACGTTGGGCTCTGGGCATGCTCGTGCAGCTCGGCCTGTTGCAGAATTTCATGACAAGATTATTGAGGGGAAGGAAGTTCTACAGTAGATGGTGGCATGCCATGATGGATGGAAGTTCATGCTTTGAAGTATCGAGCAGTTACGCTTAGTAGGAAGCCGTCTAACGCACGGTGTTGGAGGGTAGGTGCCAATCACCCGAAGCTGAATATGAGCTCCTCCCGGCTGAAACGGTGACTTGACAGGCACGTGAGTTGGCGTTTTCCGTGCCCGCTCTTCTTGTACTGCCCACCTAGTCCAACGATAGTATTCAACGCTACAGGTGATTTACGAGTGTAAATTATTGAGGTCGGGAAATTTGTTTTTGGACATACTTGCCTTGTTTTGGAAGTAGATGCTGTTTGGAAAAGTGGCCGGTTCTCTCGGCACATCTATCAAGCGTGACTCCCTCTCGGACGGACGGTTTCAAGTGCCCATGGGACTTCTCCCCCCTCCCACCTCCATGTCTACAGAATGAATGGCCAGGGAAAAAGTCCTTGCAGGGGGAATCCCTTGTCCTTGATGACATGTCTATCCTGGATGAAGTTTTGCTGCCCACCACACACCTTCCCCTTTCTTTGTGGGTGTACGTCATTTCACGACGTCTCCAACAGTCGTTGCCAGGGTTTGATGCATCCAGCACAATGGCTACCGATACGTCCTGCACGAGTCTGCACTGTTCCAGAGCAACTGATACCGCTTTCGAGCGCGTCGTGCCACGAAGGGACGATGTCGTGAAATGTAGGGGATCGCCTCGACCTGACTAGGCATCGTATGCTTCCACGCCGACAGGAATGGATGCACTTGTCTCGTATGGATGATAAAATTACCTATCCGCGTAGTAACCGTCTTCCCAACCATACCCTTTCCGGTTCTACCTTGCCGAAAGCAGGGCCCGTACAAACGGACAGCGTGCGTCGAGAGCTTTCATAGCAGACTACTTCATCACGAGTCACACTTGGTAAGGAGGCCGGCCACACGACTTCGTTCAAGGATTGGTCAAAACCAACCCCGATTGATAACTCCTGCAGGGAGGCCGGCCACACGACCTGTGCGATGGGCTGAATGATTTCGTCCCCAACTGATAGCTGCTGCAGGAAAACAGAGTGAACAGAGCGGTGCTACGGGTGGTCCGCCCGCTCTACTGCAAGCACCCACGCTAGCAAGTGGCAGTGGCAGTGAAAGATGTGTGACCCATCCCAGTGTTCTGAATGCTGGAGATATCAAATCGTGTGTACGTAGTGAGAAACAAAATAGAAAAATCAGCATACAGGCAACCGAGGGTGGGATGGATGGATGGGTGCGCATTAAAACCAATGTCAAACATGCGAACGGCTGCCGGGCAGTCCGCCGGAGATAGATGTGCAGGCAGGGGGGGAGGAGAACGTGTGGCTGATTTTCACTCGGTGGAATTATGCCTACCTCTTGCGACCAGCGGGGGGGTGATCGGTTTCGTTTGTGATTGATTTCGCTCACGACGGCGAGGACGATGGAGAGAGCAGGAATGGCGTGGGAATGCCGAGGTGGGGGGAAGGAGGGCCCGACAACAATTTGGGCGGCGGGATTCCCGCGCGCACCGACAATCAATCATCACTCGTCGGGAAACTGCTCGCTGGAACTCGTGGTACGGGAGTCTTCCTTGAACACGCGGCGAATGTCCACAGCCGTGGCGGGGAGGTGTGGGGAGGATCAAGATGATGAAAGATGTAGGGAAGGTAGGAGAGGGAAGATCTCAAGTGTGGTTTGGTGCGGGTGTGATGTGAGAAAGGGGGGAAGATTAATTCTCGGCGGAGTTAGATGAGTTAACCGTCAAACTATTGTCTGCCCATATATATGATGTGTCAACTGTCAAATGTACGTAGGAAAAGCTCCGGTCGGCTCAGCGGTGGTCGCATGGGTAGGGACGGCAGCTGCGACCTGTATCGTATTTTGGTACAATCATCGCACAGGTCTTGGGGGGTGCTGCAATACCTCGTGGAGCGTCTAATGCCCGACAGAGGACCAGGACAAACGACGAATCGACGGATCGACGGATCGACGACAGAAGAATCCACATGATACTCTGTGCCTCTCCGCGGCTGCTGCTGCTGCTGCTGCTGCTGCTGTTGCCGCTGCTGCGACTAGCCGGGGAATCGTCACTTCCGAGGCACGTGAAACACAGAAGGGTCGTACAACAACGTTTAAGAAACAAGGAGGACGACTCATCCCTCAAGCACGGAACCAAAGGATGAAACATCAACAAACTCGTACGTACTACTGCCGTAGAATCTTTAGTCACCACCAGTCGCGAACACCAAGCCCCATCGCCAGATGGTGGGCTCTGGTTGTTGCTGGATCTGGTAGTGCCTTTGTCACGACGTGACAACACACAATCTGCGCCCCGGCTGCTTGCTACCCACCCGCCCGTGCTCAAAAGACGCGGGACAGCACATCGGTGGTCCCGAATACCGCGGTCCCGAGTCCCGATAAACCGCTGTAAACATCGCTTGTCGCGGGACTGGGCTACTATACTGAAAGCTTTATACTCCCCAACACTCAATAGTGCGGTGCCCCGATATACCGCGGTGATTGTTGTTTGCCACTACATTGTCAATCTAGAAACGAAAGCGGGAACATCGAGGGACCGTGGCGACGGCGTTCTCAAACCTGCCTCGAACCGACTGCCCCACCACACAACCGAAAACTCGACACATTTCTTCGCCTGGGAAAACGCAATTAACCTCCAGCTCTCCTCCGACTACACAGCACCGCTTCGCCCGCCCCATCCCACCCCGCATTCCGAAACGGTGACAAGCCAACACTACAGTCCTCGGGTGCCCGTGACAAGGCCTGCCAAATCTCCTGGCGACACTGGGCGGCCATATACAGAGCCGGCCCACTACGGATATACTCTGGAGAATATGAAGCACGAAGCATGTGTTCCCCCCAACATGCTATCTTTATTTTTTGGTCTTCAAGGCATGGCGATCATCACGCCTCCTCGCTGCTCCCGACCCCGGTCGGGCTGGGCGGGCTCGCCGGGACCTTCGTCCCCGGCGCTTCTCCGGTCACCTCCCCCACCGCCTGCCCGGCCGCCTCTTCCTCCTCCTCCTCGTCGTTGTCATTTTCTTCGTCTTCGACCCTCGTACTCCCTCCGGCCCCGGGCACCCACAGGCCGGAGTCCACGACGCGCTTCATGTGGTATCTTTCGGGGAGAAAGAACGGGTTTCGTCGCGTAGGCGTAAGGGGTGAGTGAGAACCGTTCGTACAGGTGATAGATGAGAGAAAAATTGTACCATAGGCGCTGTACTTCTGGGGACATCGGGGGTCCGCGGGGAAATAACTCAAAGGACTCCGTAATTAGTTCATGGGTACTGCTGTCATCTGGGGGGCCTGGGGGCAACTGAGGAGCAAGAGCTACAAAAAAAAAGCGACAAGGGGAAGCCGTTCTTTCGGGACGCAAAACAATACAGTAGCCGGGGTAACGCACAGAAAGCGTTCGCAACACAGCGTGAGAGAGCACGACCGCGGTTGGTCGAGCTAAACCAAGCACCTTCGTCAGCAACCCCCCAACACGCAAGTATCTCGTCGCTTTTCGCTCCTCGTCCGCCAATCCTACAGACACTCTATTGTGTAGTTTTCGTCGCGGGCCCAAGGTATCATGGCGGCTCTCACTTTCGCTCCTCGTCCGTCAGTTCCAAGAGCGCCTCCTGGAGCATCGGGGTATCCTTCTGGTCGAAGGCGATCTGCATCTTCTCCGGCAGGGTGGGGAACACTTCCAAGGGGTCTAGCCCACCGGGACCCATGCGCTCCTGCGAACCAAAACGTAGGGGGTGGGGGGGGGGGGGGGGTACACATAGTCGTGCATGCCGTAGTCGTTAGACCATTGACCTCGCATCCCTACAAAGCCGGGACGGAGCACGCCGGGTTCTCACCGGACCAGGCTCTCACATCACCAAGCGCGAAGCGCCGTGAGGTATTCGGCGAGTCGCATGAAGGGTGAGCTGCATCCTGCTATAATAAGGGTGTTCGGCATCTTATGCTTACTTCCTTGCGTACGGATGACAGCTGCGTATGACTTATTTTATTTTCTGGTGCTTTCACTTCCAGAGACAGAGTTATAAGCATGTGTAACTGCCTCGAGGATGCTTGACCATTTTAACACAACGTGGTGCGATCATCCCCCTTGCGCGGAGTGAGGGTTCTCGACCCCGCACAACATGATCTACTCGACCACCATCATGGTCACCGCAAAAAAAAACAGAGGTAAAAATAAAAACGGTAACCTGGTTGCCGAGTTCACGAAGTGAATTGGCTTGTTTTACAACGTCGTTGCCAAGCGACGAAAACCCAACCCCGATGGCAAACACCGGGGGGGGGAGGGGGGTTACTCGTTTTTTCTTTGCCCTGGGAAATTTGATCATCTTTCCACACGTGATCGTGTGCCATGCGTCCGGTTCGACGCAGACTGAGGGTTGGGGTATTCACGAGACCAAATAATGGAATACTGATCACGGTACGTAGGTGGTGAACATTGGTCGCAGCCACAGCGTGCAACGGCGGAGAAATCGCCGAGCAAAAAAGCAGGGGGCGGGGGGGCTGCTGGGAGAGGGGGGGCACGCACACGCACCCGAGCACGCACGCATTCGACATCGAAGAATGTCATCTTGTGTTGTAACTGTCTGGAAAATACAGACGCACACGCACGGGACACTGCCAACCAACTCTCGGTGCCCAGAACACATGTTCGCATTTTTTCATCCCGCTAGGAGACTGACGTATTTTCATTGGCCAGCCGGTTAGCGCGGTCGATGGTAACAACAAAGACACCCGAATACACACGCACCTCTTTCGTGAGCTCGATGGTCTCGTGGTCCAACCCCTCCGCCTCTTCCGCTTCCATCTCCTTACGCTTCTCTACCGCTCGGTTTTGGACCTGTTGGATGCATTCGTAACATCGGCGACATCCGGGTTGAGGCGCGTGAACTCCTGGCAGAAAACAAAAAACAAGCTTGACACAGCGAACCTGGATCTACACAGGCACAAAATGCCGCGGTTTTATCAGGTTCTATCGGGGGGTCCGAAGCAAAAAGAGGCGTTCTCAACTCTGGCGAAAAAAGGCCGAGATTAGATGCTCCGCAGATGAGAAGAAACACGTATGATCATTGGATGCTGCGTATGTAAGAAGGAAATTATTAAGTACTTCCAAAGTTTGATTGTTGACGGGAGCACACTCTCTACTTAGGCGGCACCAGAACAACCCAAGGGCGGGGCTATACCCATTCACCATAATCAATTTCATCGACATGGTCACCGTCATCGGCATCATGGTTATTTATCATCATCATTAGCATCGCCATGGTCATCATCATCAACAACGTCGTTAACATCATGGTAGTGGTGCGTCATCATCGACAACACCGACAAGGTCATCACCACCAACAACACGCTCCTAATTGTCGCCCTTGCCCACGAGAAACACGCTAAATAGCTACAGCAAGACCACCAACCTTGGCCACAAAGTCGTTGACACCGTCCCTGAATCTCTGGGAGTGCTCCGCTTCCTAGAAAACAAGCAGGAAGCACAACATGCCAAGGAAGGGAGAAGCAGCACATACGAACAAGCATAAAGACACGCGGCGGACGAACCCCCTTCGGTCAACTTCGAGCGGTGTTCACCGTGTCGAAAATCGAGTGTGAAGAACCAACACCTATCCTGTGCCTGTTATTTCAGAATGAAAAAAACTCGTCATCCTCGCAAAAAAAAAAAAAAAAACTGCTCCCTCACACACACGAAACCTGTGTTTTCCAACGTTTTCGGGTCAACAAGCACTGCAAATGCTCGTGAGGAGTGCACTATAATAGCCAGGACGTCTCCCTTCTGGGCTACTTCCAGGGGAAGCTTGTATTTATGTAGGGATATGCAGGCTAGGATGTATGAGGCACACTGTATAGCGGAGAGAAGAGAAGAAGGACATGGGACATTGCTGTACCGGTGGGCCGCAGGGCAACGCCGACGATGTCCCCATCGCATCAACTCTTGCAACATTCTCGCCTTCCACAACTTTTTGGCAAGCACCGAAGGACAAATGCTGAAAAAAAACAACAACAACAACAACAACAAAAAAGACCACCCCTATCGAGAAGAAGAAAAAAGTAAGCACACCACCGCAGACGATGACGACTCACATCGAGACGCAAAAACAAGGCGGGAACGACGTCTTGCGGAGGGCGGCGGAGGGAAACGGCGAGCTCCGTGATGCTCGACAAGAGCTGGCTCTGCCGCGCTACTAGCTTCATCCGCTCGTGTTTGCCGTTCATCTCGTCTTCCAGACAGCTGCGTCGTTTCGGCACGTCGGTAAAAAGGAGCAGAGGTTGCGTGTCAGACGGGAACCAATCTTTCCCATATCGTCTTCCAGGCATCGTCGTCTTGTTCCACATTCGTACGGAAGGAGCCAAACGCGTGTAGGAGGGGGGCCAATCTTGCTGTTTCATCTCGTCTTCCAGACAACTTCGTTGCTTCCACAGCAGTACAACATAAATCGTTCTTGAATAGTTTTGGTCGAGCTTCACCCAAGGCCCTTACCGCCAAGAATGTTAAACAACAACACATGAAACACTTGCCTTCTCGAAGGGACGATAGAAACAAATGAAATGAAAACTGATTTTCCTCGAGAAACTCCGCATGCTGTTGCGATTCACAAAGCAGCCGATGCACCACTGCCATAGTCGTCTTGTCTTCTAGGAGCGTAGAGTTGACCAGGCAATTCAGAAAAACAACATTGCCGCCACCCACGCGAAAAAGGAATGAATGCACGTGAAAATCGATGGGGGTACATCGAATCCGGCTTCACTGCACCTCTCACGATAGGAGGGGGGCAGCCCTGACTGCAATCAGCAAAAGACAGAACAGCTTGGCGACTCACGATAGGAGGAGGTAGCTCTGGCAGTGGTCGGCGAACAGGATGTCCCCGTGCTGCCGCAGGAAATCCCTGGTCTTCTCCATCGAGTGCTGCACAAAAAAAAACAGGCAAAAACCATTTCAACCAAAGCCGTAAGAAACGTACACGGGCGTTACTAACGTACACCCAACGAACACACATCGAAAAGAAATTGAGGCTACGGAGAAAGCTACAGGGGGTCGACGCCCCCCCGTGTAGTTGTTTGGAGTCGATGCTGCTGCCACCTGTAGGTTACTGGCGCATTTTGCCCTATGCGATACGACCTTTCGATTGAGTAGTGTCGTCGGTCGCCCAGAATATGTTGATGCATTGGTCGCCCAGAGTGCGTTGGTGCGTGGATCATGTTGTTGACTGTCCCTGGGTTCTCGAGGCTTGTTGTCTACGATTAGCCACATCCTCGATCATTTCCCGCGAATTACCATGCAGCATGCACACACACCGCTTTGCTATGGTAAAGAGTGCGCCGAGGGGCAGCAACAAGGTTGGGGGGTGGGATACAGGACGGTGCCCCTCATGTTCGTAGTTAATACGTCATAAGAGGGGAATAACCAACTCGTCCCTGTGTTGCACTTCACGGTACTCTAGACAGGCCGACAAAAATGTCCCCAAAATACAAATGATAACAACAAGATAACTCGAGACAGACACAGCTCTGAGCGCTGATATAAAAAGACGAACAACAATACACACACATACAACTTCATGAGGTCCAAGATCATTGCCTTTGGAAGCATTTCGTGGTTTCAACCGCACTGAGACTGACATTTTTACGTTGGTCAACCGGTCAGCGCAGTCGATGCTAACAACAAAAACCCACACACACACAAGCACTGCTGGTAAGGGTCGGCACCCACCAGCTCGCTGTACTTCTCCATGACGTCCTCATGCTCCTGCACGAAGTCCGAGTAAGAGTGCACCTCCTGTTTTTCGGCACGAAAAAAACAGGAACGACGTTGAGCCGTATGCAAAGTAGTAGGGTAGCCCGATCAAGGGTCACGACGAATGATAGCAGGAGTGGCGTAGCCTGGGACCTGTACAGGCCCGGCCCAGACCAAAACTTCAGTCGACAGGCTTGAATAGACAAAAACTAAGCCCATTATCCAGCCGTTTTTTTTCCCATTCAATGAAAGACTTTGGTACAGTATTATCTCGCAAGGGAAGTAATGTCGTTCCCACATCACCTATTCATTAGCACCGTGTGAAAGCCGGCGATAGGGGTCGACCATGACCCGTCCGCTAGGCAACATACAGGGTGTGGGGAGGGTACAGTCATCACGTCACGTCTCCGCCGGGCTTACCTAGTATCTGGGCTATTAATTCGCATCGTTTGAAAGCCGGCGTGAGGGGTCGAGCATGACCCGTCCGCTAGGCAACAGACAGAGTGCGGGGGGGGTTACAATTATCACTTTACGTCTCCCCCGACCTCTCACCTGGGTGGTGGTTTCCGGGCCTGGGGCGGTGACCGCTCTCGGCTTTTCTCCGAGAGCCGCCGCGAGCTTCGGGGGAAGCGCAGATCGCATCGTCGTGTCCTTTGCCTGCCGTTTTGTGTTGAACGGGTACATGTTGTACCGAGTCGTTTTTTTTAGGTTTCGGTTCAGGTCAGCGGATACCACGCCGTTACAAGAGACGTGTTGATTCCAGCACGCGGTCGGTACGGACTTGTCCGTGTCAGAATACTGGCGAGATCAAAGACAATGACAACAACAATAAACACAGCCACAACAGCAGCAGCAACAACGACGACAACAACAACGAAATCCACGTCACCTACGGTATCTCAATCGCTATGGTATCTGGGGGGCTTCTTGTTTTGTCGCGGTTCGCTCCCAGAGGGCGGTCGGGCACGTTGCAAGACGTCTACCGGCTTTGGCAAGATGCTACCATCATACTACCTATACCGCTCTGCTTCAACATCATCGTGAAACCGCAACCCCTCGCGAGAATCCAGCGGCCTGTAGATACCGCCATCGCCGCTAATACGGAAACCCGCAACACCGACCGTACCACAAACATGCAGCTAATGGACGCCACAGGGGGCGTACCCATGCAAACGCACGCCGCCATCGTCAGACCTTTGACCTGTCATCCCTACAATGCCGGGATGGAGCGGTTTTTTCGCCGGCCTTGGTTACAATGGGTGAGGGGGCCGTAAGAAAAAAAAAAAGGCGGAAAAAAAACAAACGAAAGGCGTCCCTATGCACGTGTGCCCTACCCACCTCGCTGTCGGCGCTCTTGTTGATGATGGTCCGTTCCTCAGTGACGTGGCACATGTTCTCCCAGTTCCAGGTCTTGTTGCGCTCGATGGACTCCACCTCCTTCCTCTTCGCTTCCACTGCCTTTTGTAGCTCCTCGGCCTCAACCGTTAGAGCCACCTGTGTGGGTGCGTGGGTGTTTTTGTTATTAGCATCGACCGCGCTGACCGGCTGACCAATGAAAAGACGTCAGTCGTACCGCACCGGTTCTTCAAAATGCCCTTGAGAAGCGTGTTTTTGCTAATCATACCGGGTCAATCCCGATACGAATCTTACGGATCACATTTCGGTATCGTAACAGTCGCACTCCACGTCCAGCGGGATACAAAACAGTATCCAGCCGGTATTATCCCATCCACTGCATTGAATTGAAACACATCTCCTTCGAATGTGCTAATATCTCGAACGGGTACAGATGTAGCCTTTCTGCGTCTTTAACGAATATTCTCTAAAAAACTGCGAACGCCTTTTCGTTTGGCGGACTCCCCTCGTGTGTGTGTTTCTTAACGAATGCTGCATCAGACAACTCAGCCTCCGCGTGACAACAAAAAAAAAAACACCTTACTGAAGCAGTCCTTGAGCGCGATTTTTCAACAGCAGGTTGGGCGATGTATGCTACATATCTGGTATGCAGTCGAGCTCGTTGTCGGAAAAAGTAGCTCCGGTTCCGGTTCGAAACGCATGATTCAACTTACAGTAGAGGTCCGTGGTCAGTGCCGGTACAGCAGTAGGTGCCCAGAGAATTGACCAGCAATATACTATCGTGCCGAACGCCGGCATATTATTCATAACTCATCAAAGTGCCGAATGACTTGGAAACTGAGTGTGTGCCCGCCGCGAAAACACCCTCACCACTATACCGGGTACCGGCACTAAACAGGGGCCTCTACTGCACAAACTAGGCAACAACGCTGAGAGGGTGGAGTGGAGGCGTGATCGGAGGACACGCCTGCGATGGGAGCGGTCGTTCGTGGCCATGCCGACGAACTCTCCCGCCTCCGGTCTGGTGGACCGCTTGCAGCGAATGCTTCAAGTCACTCGCGCAACAACAAGAAGAACGACGTGCCTTTTTGTGGCTGCCGGTTGGATGTACCCACTTACACGAAGCCAGGTGCTAGTTAGCCTTCCACCCCAACGTGCGATCACTGATGACCCATTCGGAACATGAGTCTTCCTTGTGTGACAAGCAACCAGGTGCTCGTTAGATCGTAATCAGGTGCTCGCTATACTTTGACCCTGGGGCCATCACTGGCCCATTCGAACGTGATTTAACCTTGCAGTGATACGCAACCACGTGCTCGTCCGAGTTTGACCTCTGGCGACCACTGACCCATTCGAACATGATTTGTCGTCGACGTGAGTAGACTTTGGTCCCTGTCGATCACTACTAAAGTAAATTCGAACGTGATTCTTCCTTGTAGTAACCACAGTCAAGCGCTCGTTAGAGTTTTGACCTCTGGCGACCACTGACCCATGTGACCTTTCATTGGCATGACACGCGATCAGGCGTGCTCGTTAGGCCTTGACTGACCCCTGGCGGCACCTGACCCACCCGAATGGCCACGGCGTGAGCTCCGCTTCAGTCAGACTTTCGTTAGCTCACCGGATCCTCTCCGTCCACGTCCCCTCCCTCCGCTTTCACGGCGGCAGACCTCTGCTCCAGCTCCGCCACTCTCGCCAACCCTGCCTTGATCCCTTTCTCAAGCTCGGCCTGCACAGCACAACAAAACAAACAACAAACAACCAAACGTCATGAAAACCACCCGGACCATGTATGAAGTATGTACTTTGGGGGGGGGAAGCTGCATCGGCGGCTGATTTTCCGCTTGGATGTGATCGTTGTAGCGCCGACTTTGGTTTTGGGAGACATTCTCAACTTCCTGCCCGGCACATGCTATTAATTTATTTCTGCTCTAAGCAGCAGCGCTTCACCCCCCACACACACTAGTCTTGAAAAACAGCAACCACAAGAAACGGTCTGAACAAAACGAAAACGACAAAAAAAAATTGGCTTCAAAGGAAGACGTACTTGTCTCGGAGCTGTGGACGACATTTAACCCGACTAACCTTGCGGGCGTTCTGCTCCTGTTCCTTCTCTTCTCTTTGGCGACGCTGCAGGTCCGAACAAAAACGCCCACGTCCAAGGGCGGGACGGGCAAGGGGTTGGGGGAAGGGGGGGGGGGGGGGGGCGGAGTTGGTCGAGGGAGAGAGATGGAAGGGGATGGGGCAAGCACTGTAGACCAAGGCAAAAACGCTAACCAGAACGCGAAACCAAAGATACACCAACAAGGAAGGAAGCTCAGTTCGGTCGACTAAACAGAATGACACAAGAGAAACGCGCAACAATGAGAGTGACCCAAGGACTAAAACGCCTTCCATAGCCTTGGCGCCTATCCAGAAAAAAACATCGAGAGCAATCTCCGAACCCTGCTAAATAGTGTTCCGGTTCTTGCGGTCGGCGCCATCGAACCCTACCCGTTAAGGACTCGCACCCCATCACCCCGCAACGTGCCATCGCCATGTGCGTACGCCTCTTGTATGATACCACGTACCCCCCAACTACTCTCTACAGAACAAGTCAGGGACAATCATTCTACAAAATACAACAACGCCAAAAGCCGGGCAACTTTTTGTACAAGAAAACACGAAACTAAAGTTTCAGAGACCATGTAAACGACAAGAGAGGGGGTGGGGGGGTGGGGTGGGGGGCGGTACCTTGAGGCGGAACCATGTCTCCTTTTCGATGTTCGGGTGGCAGTCCGATTCGTCGTCGCTGATCTGGTCGTTCATCATCGTGGTTCAAGAGGGACGGGCGGTCGTGAGCGGGCAGGTCGCCAACGAGACACGTGCAGCGCTTGCCCCGAGTCATGAACCACGTGCTTTTACATCTGCAGCACATGAGACAAACTCGAGGGAGAGTTAAGCCCCACCCACAGCGGGATACCTACGCCAAGAGAGGGCGGGCATGTACCGACCAGCAATACACATTTTCGCAGCGACCATAAAAAACCACAAAGCCTACCGCACCACGCCGAGCCGATGCCAAGACTACGCACACGAAAACAATGCTGCTCGCGTGGACCGCCTTCGCGCGATAAATCCAATGTAAGTCTATGAGGAAATAAAACAGGGAGGGGGCATGCAGACCGTATTCTCCAACCCTAACCCTGACCCAATTTCCCCGATTGTATGCTTTATCCGATATGTTTGCAAGTACATAGTACGATAAACCTGCAAAGGCTATTGGCTCACGTCGATGTGGTCCCACTTGCTGTAGTCGGTAATGGCCGTCATCTCTGCGCTGGAAGCACGTCACTCGTTGCCGCAATTGTGGTTCTTATTTCGGAGGGCAGTCAGAGCAGCAAAAAAATACCCTCCCCAAGGTGTGTACGCGCGCTTTGAGCGGGAGCAAAGCCTGCACAAAAGGAGAGGAGGGGGGGGGGCGGGGGGGGCGCAAAGCAAGGCAGGGAATGTTACGGAGCCCAGGAGTGTCACTACATACTGCTGTAGCAACAGAAGCACCGCCATCAGCGGCATGGGCTTTGGATGCCTCGCCTTGTCTTCATCGAGGACGGGATTTGGTGGCACTACTCGTGCGTGCTATCATGCTACAGCAGTAAGCTAGTCCATGCGCAAGGGCTGCTGTCAATCTGGACAGCGTGTGATCTTCCCACACGGTAGACAAGACACCTGATGGGTGTACAGCAGTAGTACACTAGTGCCGGCCCGCTCGTAGAGAGACGCTAATTGTCACCAAGGCTCAAAGCTGTAAGCCTTCCAATGGTCCAAGCAAAGTATTGTTGTTGATGTTGTTGTCTTCACTTGAGTCTAGGCATTTCTAAGTCAACATTACTCTGATGCTGCTGTGTGCATAGACTACAGCAGTCCTTTTCGTTCTTTTTCCAGTCTAGGGTTACCTCGCATAGCGTGTAGAGGCGAGGGGGGTGGGCTAGACTATCTGTCGTTGACTTCTATTGACTTGCGGACCCTTCGGTTCCATTTCTATTTTCTTATTCCTTTCTTTGGTAAGTTAGCCTGTGACCACGGTAATCGACCCCGTCAAGTGTTAGACTACATAACACGGACAGAGGCAGGTACTGGGCAGAGAGAACGGAACGGTTTGTACTGCTGTGAAGAGGTGAAGAAAAGTTGACTAAGATGAGAGAGGGAAATTTGGAACTATTCTTGCTGGGTCTCAATTTTCAGGTGGGCCCTACACATTATGACCCAACGCATTTTCTGTAAAAAGATACCATACAGCACCAAGCGTGTTTGTTTTCATCAGCTTCTCTCCCACACGAAAATATGGTGTGTACCAGGAACAGAGCTGGCATTGTAAACCCTGCCGGCTGCGTTTTCGAGAAGATCGGGTAGTTTTTGTGTCCAAAAAAGACAAGGTGGGAACAGAAATGCCGCACCCCACTAAATCCCCATGATACTCATCGCTTTAAGCTCAGAGGCGAGGATACTTGAGAGGGGGGCAGAGTCTAATGTTTGTGTTAGTCCGGGTGCGTATTTTCGAGCCCGCTACTGCTGTTTCGCTTTGCTTCGTGCCGCATGTTGTGTGACCGGTCTTCTAGATTCTGCAGCAGCAGCACCAGATGGCGGCCAGTTTCTTTGAGATCCCACAGCAGCACTTGAAATCTATTGCGATCGCCGCTGCGCGCAGAAACACGAAGCCCAAGAGCGTCGACTCTTGAAGCCAACAACAGCCGTTGACCTTGGAATCTCTCACCTTAGTTTTTCGCACCTAGGGGTGTCCACGAGGATGTGGCCCTCGAAGACACTGCAGCTAGGAGGGGAGCACACACATAGTATTGTTAATATATATATACCCATGGATTACGTTCAGCGAACGCCCGGTCGGCCGGCCGGCCTTGCTTCCTTCTGTGGTCTTGCAACAACCTGGCTTGCCCAAGCATCGCCCAACAGGTTTCTAAAGCACAAGATGGCTGACGCGCCTGCTCCTGCTGGTGGTGGTGGTGGTGGTGGTGGAGGAGGGTGGAGCGGTGGTGGCGGCGACGACCGCGGTAAGAGAAGCAACAAACTTTTTTTACTAGACCGCGTTGTCCTGTCTTTCGTCCTCTCTCGCCCACACACCTCGCTTCCGCCTTACGGTTGTGGTCGTTGTGCATTGCTGCGCGTCGTGGGTTGGGAGTGGCATGCACAGCAGCGGGTTGTGTGCAGGGATATATATCCACCTAAGGCCAGATGTGGACCTTTTGCCGTTTCGCAGCCCAGCCCGTCTCTCGTCGCTACAAGCAGATGCCAAGTCCACCCCCCCTGTTGTTTTTGAATGGTTGCGAGTTGCGCGGGGCAGCACAGGCCACCGTTCGTTGTACAAGTACTGCTGTATCGCTGCCGAGTTGCTGCTCGCGCTCCGTTTAACACCCAAGTAGGTTTTCAGAACGCGGCGACGCAACGCACCAAGGAGGAGACCGATTGTTTTTTTACATATTACCGTCGAGTGCTTTCGTCCTTTGCCGCTGGGATAGCAGGGAGGTGGATTTCGACGTTAGATAAGCCCCCCCCCCCTATCCGTGTGAGGATGAGGCAACAGATGCTTCTAATGGATTGGTTTGATTGGATCCCTCATTGCAGCTTGCGATCATATTTTGCGTAGATAGTACGGCATGCCAGAGATAAGTCCCAAGCTGACCCCACCGGTGTCAACACCTGCACAACACCCATGTATCGGTAAATTTCCTTGTGTCCTAGTGTGAGCTCGTGCCACCTCCGACCATCATCCTCAACGCTGGGGAGAAAATTAATATTTCTATTTCCGACCGTGCGAGGCTGATTGTGTTACCGACGCTACAGCTTCTGTGCCTTACCAGATAGCGCCCGCACTTGTATACTCAACATTGTATCCAACGTGAACTTGAGTACCGTTTCGTGAGCCCTGTCATGAACTCGTACAATAAAACCTACCTTCTGTTTAACGGCCATTTGTAGCCCAAAGAGGAACAAACAGTATCAACCCCGACCTCGGCCGAGAGTATCAAATGAGAGGTTCTTAAATGCGGGCACTATCTCTAGTCCTCTACCCTCTGCCAGAACATGCACAGCATAGTGTAGATCATGCCTCGTTCCTGTTGATTGGTGCATTCAAAAAATGGAACTCCCCAGCAAGGCCGGTGGCACCGCGAAACGACAGCCTGCAACCCCGCGCACGCTTGCTGAATCGCCACGGGTGGCTCTCGTCATGACGGGAGGAGCGCGAACTCGAACCAAAGTAGCGCGCATGGTAGGGAGTAACTCCAACAAGGTTGTGACGAGCACATCTGTCTACCGTAGATTGTACAGATACCACACACACCCTGGAGCGATTTTGAAAGCTCGTCTACTGCACGACGGAGAAGGATGCCTCATTCGAATGATCGGTTTTCGGAAAGCTCTTGTCAAGAGCCTGCCGAAAACCGATCATTCGATTTCGGCATTCCTCTTCGCCGTGGTTGTCGAGGTTTCAAAATAGGTCCAGTGGGTGTGGTATCTTGTGCAACATACGGTACCGTATACGACACGAGATAACACACCCCCTGGACCGATTTTCAAAGCCCGATTTCTCAACGGCAGAAAGAGTCACAGCGCCGAAAACGGTGGCGTTGAAGCCGTCTGGCCGAGAGCTCTCCGAAAATGTATCGTTTCGTGTATGCATCTTCTTTGTCGCGGAGTGATTTAGCTTTGAAAATCGGTCCAGGGGGTGTGTTATCTTGTGTCACATACGATAGTTTGCCTCCATCGTGTCGAGACGGAACGTCTGTGAAGCTCAGTCTGGAAGTCGGGATGTGAAGCGTCCTCTGTTGTCGCCGGGTGTACCGCGTTGTTGCAAAGCAGCTTGTTTGCTCTCGCCGCCTTCGCCCGGGGTGAAATCTTATCTTAGTCCTTGGGAAGCGACGGTCCGAACGAGATCGAACTCGTCCCACACCCTCTGCTCCGTTTTTTTACGCCGCCAGAGGCTAGCAACGACCTCTCGTTCTAACCCCTCCCCCTTACGCTTCCGACTCTGAACCTCGCTCTCCGCAAGCTTGAGGTCCACGGTATAACGGCGTGCACGCGGCTACGAGTAACGCCCCCCCCCCACGCACTCAGATGAGCCCGCTATTCTACCCTCCCTTGCCTCAACAGCTCTACCCGTATCCACGCCACCGCCGCATTAAATCGAAAACCGACACCAGGCCGCGGCGGCTTCGGGAGGGGCCGCGGTGACCGCGGACGCGGACGCGGCCGTGGGCGCGGGCGCCCGCGCGATGACGACAAGGAGTGGGTGCCCATCACCAAGCTCGGCCGCCTGGTGAAGGAGAACAAGATCAAGTCCCTCGAGGACATCTACCTGTTCTCCATGGCCATCAAGGGTGAGGGATTGGTTTTTCGTTTCTACCGTACGGTAGCACATACCCCAGTCGTGGTACAGGTATGCATACGTTGGGCGAAATCGTTTGTCATAGACTCGACCCTCCATGGTACGGTTGGGTACCCTCCCGTTCCGGTGGAAGAGGCGGGATACGTTCGGAGTATGAGGGTCGAGGGCCTTCGTTACACCACCCTCTTATGTCGGAGCCACGACTGTACCATGTTTGGGCGCAAGCTTGTTTTTTTCCCGCCGACATGCCCCTACCTGCCTCACCTTCGTGGTGGGTGTGTGCGGCCTGTCTGCGAGTTGGCCGACAAGTTTTTCAAGCGGCGTAGGTTGCAATGCGCCTGACGCCTGTTGAGGTGCTCCCTCACGTCAATCGTGAGTCAGCCTTGTCCCGCACAACAGAGTACCAGATCGTGGCTTCCGCCCGGGCCCCCCGTACCGTGTTCCGTTTTCGTGTGCACGACTCACGGCCCCCCTTTACACTACTTGACCCGCACAACAGAATACCAGATCGTGGCTTCTTTCCTGGGCCCCCCGTACCGTGTTCCGTTTTCGTGTGCACGACTCACGACCGCCAACCCCCCCCCCACTCCTTGACTCGCACAACAGAGTACCAGATCGTGGACTTCTTCCTCGGCTCCAAGCTCAAGGACGAGGTGATGAAGATCATGCCCGTGCAGAAGGTGTCCGCCGCCGGTCAGATCACCCGCTTCAAGGCCTTTGTCGCCGTCGGCGACGAGAGCGGCCACGTCGGCCTCGGCGTCAAGTGCGCCAAGGAGGTGGCCACGGCTATCCGCGGCGCCATCATCATCGCCAAGATGTCGGTCGTGCCCGTGCGCCGCGGCTACTGGGGCCGCAGGAACGGCATGCCCCACACCGTGCCCAACAAGGTGACCGGAAAGTGCGGGTCCGTGCGCGTGCGCCTGATCCCGGCCCCGCGCGGGACGGGCCTCGTGGCCGCCCCCGTGCCCAAGAAGCTCCTGAGCATGGCCGGCGTGGAGGACTGCTACACGTCTTCCCGTGGCCACACCCGCACCCTGGGCAACTTCGTGAAGGCTGTCTACTTCGCCCTCGCCAAGACCTACGGCTACCTCTCCCCCGAGCTGTGGAAGCCCACCGTCTTCCAGTCGGCGCCGTACCAGGAGCACACCGACTTCCTGGCCAAGAACCCGGCCCCCAAGGCGGCGGAGTTCTAAACCGGCCTGTCCCGAGTTTCGCCGCATCGCGAAAAGGAAGTTTTTCGGAGGGGGATGGGTGTTTTGGGGAGAAGAGGAAGGAAAGCGTTAGGGCAAGAACGCTACGGTGCGTAGGTGTCGACCTTCTTGGCTTTCTCGGCCACCTCTCTCGTCTGGCTGCTGCTCCTGCGAGTGGGCAGAGGGCTGTTTTCTCTTTTTCTCGCGGGAGCTTGTGGTAGCTATTTAGCAGATTTTTTAAAACCCTAGGGGGGGGGGGGGGGGGGGGGGGGGGCTACTAGCGGTAGGGAAAGCGTTGGGCGACGCTGCGGTGCGATGTGCCGGCCTTGCTGCATGTGTCTTCTTCTCCCGTCATTTTTCTCCTTTGCGTGTTCGATGAGATTCTGCTGCTGTTGCTCGTGCCTCTTTTGGCATTGCTGCTGCCTTTAAGAAACGTGCTTGAAACTTAACCGTACAAGCATCTCGTGTGATGCTGCGGGTTGCTCTTTTGTGGGACGGGTGTCCCTTCCTCCTCCAGATCAGAAGACGCCTCGCAGATCCTTAGGATCACCCGCAAGCTGCTCTTGCCGTTCGAACTGTGATGCGTACATCGATGCACCAGCATTCACTCCCGCCCGCCGGAGCCGCAACCGCGGTGTTGACCGTTGGTTCGTTTCCTAAGGATGTGAGAAGCTCGCTGTTTGGCGTCAAGAGCTCACCCGGGACGGACGTGAAAAAATGTTGTCCGAGAGCATCACACCATGATTTAGAACCCCATGCGTGCAGGCTGTTTTGTTTTGGGGGGGGTTTCATCATCTGAGATCAGCGCTCACAGCAGTTTATCGGGTAGGAGGTAACTCCAATCCATGGTCACACAACGGGTTTCCTCTCCCTTAGGTCCTCTACCGACCCCTCCTGCGGTGTTTGCCTTGGAAGAGTACACTCTTTTCCCTGCATGTGCCAGCATTTTCCCCGGGCAGGCCAAAGGTGTGAAGAGTGCTTGGAACGGCGAACGCCCGTCAACGTACTTGCCGCTTAAGGGTATCGACAGCTAAACACTTCAGGGGCCGGCCCGGCCCCGAACGACAAAGGGAGTTCCCTATTTTCAGCGAGTCGTCGCCACACCCTCTACCCAACCCCCGCCCCGAAGAGTCGATAGTGTCGAGGTGTATTCGGAGGTGGTTGTTTGCCTCAGCAGCAGCCCCACCTCCGCTTGACATAACCTAAAAGCTTCCACGAGACAGCAGTGGTGGTGTCATCAGACCGGAGACCGTTACCGTTAGGCTTCGCCTTCGGCGTTCCAGACAGGCTATATCCGACTATAACGGCATGCGAACATCACCAGTGCCTGTGACACGTTCTCCGCACCTTGGCGGGTTATTTACCGGTCTGATTCCTAAAACAGAGTTGTGATCAAGCCTGCCAAGCGTGGCGACAGCAGGCAGAGTGCTTGCAAGGCTGGTCCACAAACGAACCATTTCGTGTTCCTGAAATTCACCGGGACTGCTTTCGGTAGGGGAAAGGAGTAACAAGGCTCCAAGATAGCCCGCCTCCTCTACAACGTAAGGACGACCAGCGTTAGGTCAAAGGGCGGGGATGACGTCTTGAAGGCATCTCCTGCTTGACGGTTTTGCTACAGACAGTTCGTTTGTGCGAGTAGAACCCAGCTATCAACGGTTGGCGGCTGTTTTCGGTTTCGCTAGCGGCCGCGGTGTCACGTGATCCAAGCTATTGGTCGTAGACTATGTGATGAAGTATTAGCACGGCGACCTTTAACAACCGTCGTTCGGGTGACTCGCTCGAAATACGCCACCGACCCCCCCCCTCGCCGCAAATCGTCTGGTACTACTCCCATTCGCGGTCAGCGTTTGGATGTATCAGTTTGGCGCTCTGAGATCTCGACTAATCACGCTTCAAACGACCCCAGTAGGTGACCTTCCACTAATGAAGGTCGACAAAACTACCAACACAACGAACATGGTCAAAACAAAAACACAACGTGTAATAAGGGTTGCTGTTGTGTCTACTTGCTCGTCGCGGCCTGCGCGAGCGTGTTCCGCATGCGGATCTTGGCGACGTTCCACGTGAAGCTGTCCGCCGTGATGGGCTTCGTGCGCCGCATGCTCCTGGGGCACCGTAGGTACGACAACAAGACGTGGTGGCGTTGGTGTTGGACGGGGAGGACGGGGGGAAACGAAACCTCGCGCCGTCAGGAAGAGAAGAAACAGAAAAAAAAGCTTCTCAGTAAGGAGGGGTGTTCGTAGCGCTCCCGTTGGTGTGTTGAGACTGGGGACAGCGTAGCCATCAAGTATATTACACAGGACAAGGATTGCTCACCCCTCAGGCGAGTGACCGGAGCCCACCGGCATGTGCTCTCCCGGGGGGCCCGCACTTGGGCCCCAATAGCATACATACATACTTCCTATACGCGTATCCCCCACAGAGGACGCACCGATCAGATCCAAGTACCACAAACAAGGGGGAATATTTCTTTGAGGGCGCTTCACAACAAGGCACAGTTGCATTCGTTTTTAACATTGCATGCATGCTACTGTTCACCGCATATGCACACATGACTCCACAAACTCACGGAGGGTTAAGCGTTGTGGCTACCTCGAAAAATGAGCCACATGCTTCGGGATTTCCGTCAATCTCCTACGATCGACAACCCCCCCCTCCGCGGCCTCGACTGGTCACCGATCATGACACTAACTCCAATGTAACATGATGGCGCGGTATCGGCACCACCAACGGCACCCGATCTGCATGCGTAGAAAGGAAGCATCTGGGAACCAGGTATCGTCCTTTTACACACGGTCTATTGGTTTCATCTGTCTTTTTTTAATACCATGGCGTAAGGTTTCTTGTCAGCCCAGGAGGACTGCACCGTAACATAACCTCAAGTCTGAGGTCTGAATCGCGGATAAACCTTGCTGTAGCCTAATGCGAGTCTTCTCGAACCTTCAGAGGGCAACCCTCTCTGCCTGTCTGTCTACTTGCATGTATGCATGCATGTATGTATGTATGTATGTATGTATGTATGTATGTATGTATGTGTTTATGTCCATCTCTCTCTCTCTTTCTCTCTCTCTCTCTCTCTCTCTCTCTCTCTCTCTCTCTCTCTCTCTCTCTCTCTCTCTCTCTTTATTTCTCTCCCTCGTGCACAGCACTGCTGTTTGCCACCGATACCGGTACACCGCGCACAGCGGGGTCGTACCGTACAACCAACACACCTCAGAGTAACACCCGGCATCCTGTCATACATCTCCTCCAGCCCCTCGTGCAGCGCGCTCTCCGATTCCTTGATGTACGCTACCGCCGCCTCCGCCAAAGACTTGGGGCTCTGCAAGGCAGAGACGAAGCCGAATAGCCCACACAACACGAACCGTCACGGGTAGTTGCAGTTGCATCAAGGATGACGCAGACGCATGCACGACACCCCAGGGCGGGACAAGTACAACAAAAATACGAAACTCACCAACTCACACGAGAGCCGTAGCAGCAGCAGTTGCAGGAAGGATGACACAGAAACATGCAGGACACCCAAGTGCGGGAAAAGAACAAAGCATACATAACAATTCGCCAACAGCGGTGCCGGCAAAGAACAAGGAAAAATATGCGAGACGCCTGCAAAACAAAAAGGGGGGGGGAGGAACGCCAAGAGGGACGAAACCGAAGATAGCGTAAAACACGAGTCGCTTCGACATGACGAACTGCCGAGTGTTGTGCGATCACAACTATCATTGTGACATCCGCTGAGAGCATCAAGTATTTCACACCGGTTTACAGGCCGGTACGCCGTGGTAGTCTTGCACCGAGGTGACAAGAGGTAGGTAGGTGACGCCATGGCAGAAAACCCCCTCACACACGTGATGGTGCCGAGTGTAAGAACGCGAAACGTTTTCAGCTCGAGAAAACACCAGTCGCAGCAGCAAACAAGCGATGTAACGAAATCAATGTTTCACATTTTCCTCTCCACACCCGACGGTATCAACAGCAACGACGATACCGATCGCACACAGCAGAAGACCAACAACACCTATGCATAGCCTCTAAAGCTCAACATACAAACAAGCGTGGTGGAGCCTACTCTTTTGGCGGTTGAACCATCGTCGTGTGAAATGTGTGGTGTAACGCCAGACACATGTAACACCCCCTTCGCTGCGCTCACCGTGAACGCGACCGTTTTCGCTCCAACTTGTTTCGACGTCTGCAGCTGGATGTTACCGTTCTCGAAGTAGTGCCCCCGCACAGTTATTGCACCGCACACCTCCGCCGATCCTGCCCCAACCGCCACCGTATACCTGACAGATTTCGGCCGGGGGATTCAGCGACACAGGCGTTACGGCTTCGGTGTAGCCCCCACCCCAACGCCGCCAGGGTGTCAAGAGTCTGGCAATGCTCTCCGTGACAGTTTGTGTAAACCATGCAACAAATTCCTGGTTGAAGATAATGGAGATGTAAAAGAAGTAGGTGCGTAGGCTGCGGGCTCGCACGCCTGACCCCCCCCCCCCCCACCCACCCCCCT
>FN649749.1:2081380-2094585 GCA_000310025.1 Ectocarpus siliculosus
GAAACACCTTAAGGGTTGCAAGAACAAATAGATGCGGCGGTAGGATACACCTGAAAATGGAGACTGTCGGCGAACGTAGGAAAATGCGCAGTAGTGGTCTGTAACGAAGACAAGAAAAATCCCGTAGAATTGAAATGGAAATTGGGGGAGGAAGAACTACCGGTAGTAGACAAGTATACGTACCTGGGAGTAGAGATTTCGAAGGAGTGCTCATGGGACGCACACATAGCGAAGTTGATTGGGGAGGGTAAAGCTCAGATAGGCAAGATGGACGAGATCCTTACGGACCCACACCTAGACACTAGGATTAAGAGGTGTATTCTCTTGAATGTGATTGTACCTAAGCTAGAGTATGCAGGAGAGGTATGGGAAGGTAACGAAAAGGCCGTCAAGCAGCTGGAAACGGTGCAGATGGCAGCGGCCAAGAAAATACTAGGATGTTCAAGTACAACGAGCAACACTGTATTGAGAGCAGAATTGGGAATGTACTCTCTTAAAACAAAGAGAGACATGCAGAAGTTGAATTGGCAGTACAAGGTAAGTAGAATGTCGGACGATCGACTACCAGCCATGGTTGACAAGGCAGCTTGGGGAAAAGCGACTCCAGGGAAGAAGGGAATCAGATGGGACAAGGTGGTAGAGAAGGTTTGGAAGGAGATAGGAGACGAGGAGGAGACGTTGGACACGGAAGGGTTCGGGGGGTTCAAGACGAAAGTCAAGGAGATGCTAGAAAGTAGGGAGGAGGCAACCCTTCGGAAGAAGGTACGAAGCGAAGACCACTTGGAGATATACGGGAAGTTGAAAGAAGGGATAGGGATGAAGACGTGCTTGGACGGCCCCATGGACAATGCGAAAAAGCTGAAATTGCAATTTCGAGTAGGCGATCTGGACTTGCCAGAACGGAAGAAGAGGTATACCAGCCGTAGGAGAGAGGAAGAGGAGGATAGACACACATGTCCATGTGGCAAATCGGAGGAGAGTAGACCCCACATAGTTGGGGAGTGTGAGTTGTACAAGAAGGAAAGAGAGGATCTCGAGGAGGAAATGAGACAGAGAGGGTGTGACATGGACAAGTTTGGTAAATTAAACACCAGCGAAAAAACGATCGCGATAATTGGGGATAGATGGTGGGCACAAGAGGCCCTAGAGGACGGGGATAAGATGTGCAAGAAATTTTTATGTAGTTTGTGGCAGAAACGTAAAGAGCTCCCAAATGTTGGTGGTGTCTCTAGTAGGGGTAGGAACGGTGCTCCGTCTCGAAAGGGACGCGTGGTCAATGGTCAAATGACTACGGCAAGCAACAAATGAGTACGCCCCCCCCCCCCCCCCCCCCCTGGGCCCCCTTTGGGAAAATTAGAGGGGAGGAAAGGTTTCCCCTTGGTTCTTGGTCCCTGGGGGAAAAATCCCCCTTCTTTTGGGGGAGGGGGGGCAAATGTTTTATTCGTTAGGCCAGCCAAAAAAAAGGGTCCCCCCCCCCCCCCCCCCCCCCCCCCCGTCTGCAGGCCTGTACGTGCAGAAAACCAGACAGATCGTCAGCAGCGTGAGAAGCACCCGAGGGGCTTCGGCTGCCCGCCTGCAGAGCCCGTTCGCCGCCCAGCTGCAGGGGGCGGTCGGGCAGCACGGGGCGAGGCGTCAAGGTGGCGACCTGATGAGCGCCCTCAACGCCAAGCTTGGGGTACCGCCGTCGTGATGTGTGTCGTTTTTGCATGTGTACGGTGCGGATAGCCGACGACGGACCGTGTGCAAGCTGGTGTTTGTTTTGGTTTTCGTGCCTTCTTGTTGGCTACTCATGCAGTCCCCTGGGCTCAGCTAGATCGAAGTTAGTGTTTTTTTGGTTTCCGTGACTTTCTCCCCTGCTCGTTGGTTTCCCTGGGTTGGGCAAGATCGTCTGCTGCTGGGTGTAGCCTGGGCGTGTAGTCTAGCCGTGTCATGGGCGCTCGAACCTAGTCTCCGAGGGCTGAGCAAGACCGTGAGTGTAGCCAAGGGGTGAAAGCTGGTCGTATCGTGAATGTTCGGACCGTGCTTAATCTCTTGGTTCCTCGAGTTTTTTTTTTTTTTTCTGGCTTTCTGTTGGGATTTTACGAGGGCCTTTGTTCTGGGTCTGCGGTTGTCCCCCGTGCCTGCTAGGGGTGCTAGCCTGGTAGGTGAAGCTTGGTCTTCCGCTATTATTCCGCAAAAGTAGACCGGCGGCGGGTTCAGGCTGTTGTTCGGGCCCACCACCTAGAGATCGGTGTGGCATAACTTGTAATGCTATTTCCCTGCTGTCGTATTTTTGAAAGCCACTGCTGAGTACTTATGTTGAACCCTTCAAGAGCCCGTCCGTATTCGCAGACGCCGGTGGTTGTTTTAGCCTTGTCGCGAATTTCGTCAACGCGCGGAAAATGTAGCGCGCGTGTGTGTCAGACTACGCTGGGCCATCATCCTTTATGGGTACATCGCGCTGATCGATTGGCGATGCACAGCGGTAACTATGGCGTGGTCGTGAAGTTCGTGGACGCGACTGCCGTGTTCAGTAATGGCGTACGTCACGTGAAGCTTGAACATGAAGGTGGATTTGCCTCCGTTGTATGCCTTGCGATGCGTTGTCATTGAGCGGCTCGAACGACGAGGGCGGCCTGGTTTTCTCTTTCCGGACACCCCGACCCGATCGTCCTGTGCATGTGCATATAACCATTGATCGTGTTCGAGTTGCATTACAGCAACACGAGTGGCCAAAGGAGGTTGTAACTGGTGCCCAACCTCCCCGGGGGTCAGGTTCTACGCCGACCTAAGCATCTAGCACCGCATCACGGATTACGACGTCGGTCCGATCAATAGGGCGGACTGGCAGCGTAGACTACATGTTGTCCAAGGTCGATCCCCAACGTCCCAACCTGATCCCCGGGGAGGTTGGGCACCAGTTACAACCTCCTTTTTGGGCACCCGTGAATACTTCCAACCAACGACGTGGATCTGTAGCAACGCGTGTTGGCGAAGGGAAAACAAAACACACTTCTCCTCCACGCTCCATTCTCACTTTGTGGAGTTTCCCTTACCCTTAAAAACTCGCTCGATCGCGGATAGCCAAATCTCAATCCACCCGCGATGCTTGCACACCTGGGTTAAGACTATAATAGGTTAGATGGCAATGAATGATGTTGCGCTTCATCTACCACCGCATCCAAGCTGCTTGTCCGGTACATGCGGGCATCTCGTTTGCTACTACAATGCTGTTGCGGGAATTTTGAAGCTTTAGCTTCAGCTTCTCAGACCAATATCCGTGAAAGTTTATCATATCATAAACCCGTTGCGATGAAGGAAAGGTCATGGCTGAATGTGCACAGGATCCGGACAAAGCACAATACCAAAACCCCCAAAAATCAGGATTCACAGGGGCCTGTAGTACCAAAGGATAAGAGGAGGTTGTTACACGGAGCCCACCAATCCCGCTCGACGCGCATGCTTTGGGAGAACTACAACACAGAATCTCTGAAGTGCGCATCCAAATGCATGTGTCGAGCCACTGCTGAATCACAACATGAGTGGAGCAGTCAGTGAAAAAAAAAGCCCCCTACCCCCGCCCCGAAAACTTGGCCCCCTTTTGAAACATTCTTACCTAACTTCACAACCAAACATGGCGATCGCATCCGATGGGTTTGTATTCGTGGCTGGCTGCGTCGAAGACGAAACCCTGCAAGCCTTGCGTACAGAGGCTGATGCATTGTTCAACCTGAAGCGCTCTGAGGACGCCCTTACGGAGGACGAGTACCTGGAGAAGGTGACCAAACGACAACTGCCAAGATATACTAGCAATTAGACAGCAGAGTTGACAGTCCCGCGGTGAGATATCGCTCTATAACCTGCTTGGGGAGTTGGGGACCCGTAGAAACACAGATAGTTCTCCGCTAACGCTATGGACTAATTGCTACTTTATCAAAGTCTTTACCCTTAGCTATGGATAGAGATGTCATAGCATCACACCTTAGACACGCTGCAAAGTTGACAGTCCCGCGGTGAGACAGAAGCGGTGTTGATCAGGATCCGGATCAGGGGTTGACGGAAATGCTGCGCGACCAAGTCTAAATTCTGCCGTTCCTCGGCAGATGTTGCTCTGCTGGCAGCATGTGATATCCTTAGTAGTTTAGTCCCTCTCACAGGTGTCGACTGTAACAGGGAACTTGATACGGACTACCGCTCGCTGTAGACTTTTGAAGGGCGTGGAAAGAACCGCGGTGTACGAGAGAGCAGCACGTGACCAAGCTATGGTGCCCTCGTGCCGACTATCAAACACAGGGGTGCGCGTTGGACTTCTTCACGAACAACGAGCTCCCGGAGGACGACGAAGCGAGGACATCGATGGCCAAATACATGTCACGGAGAAACGGAAGACGCCGCCGCCGTTTCCCCGGAGGCAACGATATACACCCTAGCGTGGAAAAAGCACCACCACCAGGAGATTCTCGCGGTGCTAGCAGAGATGGCGGCGGCACCATGTCGGGATTGTCTACTACCTCTCCTTCATGCGGAGGGGGTGGCTGGACAGAACGACACCTATCGGTTGTGCGAGACACCATATTCGGGACGCTGGCTGCCTTGGCGTGGGACGCTCTTGAGGCGGAGCGGTCTGCTGCTGCGGATGAAGAAGATGCAGTGAGAAATCCTGACGCCTCGGGCGCTGGAGAACGTGGAGGGCTGTTGTTGTTCAACGAACAGTACGTCGTCAAGCCGCCTCGGAGCTCGATTGAGTTCGGCTGGCATACGGTAAGGCGGGTTGCTACGTGGCGAAACGCTCAAGTCAAAAGCTGAGCGCCTTCGTTACGCTGTAGCTGTTCAGAGGTTGACCATACCGATGCGGCCGTACTACTGCTGTAGGTGTGTTGCTGCTGTAGTTAGCTCCAGCTCATCAACTCTGTGAAGAAAATGACGCTCAGATGGTTGCCAACGATTTGTTCCATACGAAACACCGCTCGATCTTGACGGCTTGAAGATCAATACCCCATCCAAACAAGGGCATCAGTACTCCATCGAGGCAAGACACATAAACGGCGGATTCCCCAAGCGGCATGAGAAACAAGGATCTAACCCAAGTAGCTGGGAGCGAGTGTGTCACACAAGAAGCCTCCCAACCTCTTATCTACGCACACCCCCGCTTGTACCATTTTCTTAGCATCGACCTCGCTAACGAGCTGACCAACGAAAACACGTTCGCTATTAACGGAGAAAGAACGCATGTGAAGGCCATGATCTGGGATCCTGTGAGGGCGGGTCATAGGGGGAAGCTAGGCTACTCTCCGGATGAAAGACAGAAACGGAAACAGACGAAGAGAAGTTCATGTGTCTGTGCTTGTGTGTTCGTCCTTGGGGGGTGGGGTGGGTGGCGTTCAAGTCAGTCGCGGTGCCCTCTCCCCGCTGCCCACGTGGACCACATGCCGCTGCTGTCCACTACGTTCTGTTTTCGATGGCATTTTTCAGCACTCTCGGGCCCTTGGGTGCTGTCGAATGTATGTGTAGTAGGGCAAGCTAACTGGAGCGAGGACGTCAACAGTAGGCCGCGAGGGGGGGCGACTGTCGGTGTGCTGCAGCATTGGTTGCTATGCAGTAGTCTTCGCGTTCGGGTCAGGGATTGCGCGTGCTACGTTTGGGTGTCGTTTCTCGCTCTTGGGCGGGGAAAACGCCTCGACCACTCGGTTGCAACAGCGAGAGACCGGCGAAGCAGTTGTTTGTTCCTTCTCTTTGTGTCTAGCTTTTCGTACAGCCGGCTGGCAGCGGTAGCCAGGAAACGACAATATGAGCCAGAAACCAGGAAAAACCAGCGCACGATGTTGAACAGGCGACGGAGGCAGGGTAGGAAGAGAAGGCGGTTTCAGCGGCTCAGCAGGATCTGACGGAACAGCAACACAAGAGCCTTTGCTCTTGAGAAAAAGCAAGTGACAGGGAACTATGCAACTCTACCGAAAATATGTCCGCATCGAAAGGACCCCCTTTTGTAGTATTACCTAGGTGCGTATCATGTGCTCTACCGATATTTTGGGGCACAACTACTGACGACAGCAGTATCGTTTTTGTGGACACATGCACGCCGCCCCTCTGCTTGCGATACATACCCCCCCCCCCCCCATGTTTCCTTTGGCAAAGTAGGAAGGGACGATTGGCCATCGGTGATCGGTCCTGTGGGAATAATGCTCCGTCCTCTCGAGGACGCGTGGTCAATGGCCTAACCGTTAAGGCATGCAAAACATAAGAGTACGCCCCCCCCCCCAAGTTTCAAATATTTTCCGCCTGTCGGATCAACCGTTCCACCATTGTTGGGTTTTTTCCAGGACGAGCGGGAACAGCTGGCGATGTGCGTGTTCGCGCCGGGTGCTCGACCCCCCGTGTACGTGAGCGTTTGGCTGGCTCTGGACGACTGCGACGCCGTTAACGGCTGCTTAGAGGTACTGTAGAACGGTCCCGATATGCCGCGATCCCGAGTAGTGCGGTGCCCCGAAACACTGCGCTAACAATCTCTTGTCACCAAATTCGTCGACCATACTAAAATCTATATGTTCCCCAACACTCGACAGTGCGTTTTCACGATAGACTATTCCGCGGCGAGTTTTGGCTGTCACTACACCGCGAATATCGGGACCACGACTTTACAACGAACGCGGCGACGACTGTGTTGTTATCCCGAACGGGTAGTATTTTCTGTTATTGCATGTGCACTTCCTAAAAATGTGGGGATCATCAACACGCACAAGGCTTAGGCTTCGTAGTAGACGGGGGTTCGCACAGAACCTTCGGCCATGAACTTGATCACTTGTTCCACTGCTGTCTACCCTACCAGGTTACAATTGTTCCACGTTGCTATTGCAGCAGTAACTCTAACGGTCCCTGGCCTATAGCGTGTGGTTGACCAACAAGTGTTTGGGGTAGGATGACTATCGGCCCACCCTGTTCCCCCCTGTTTGTTTTTCATCCCAGTTGGCAGCCCCCCTGTACGGCCATGGTGCTGGGTCACCGTCACGTGAGCAGCGAAATGGGGAACGGAAAAGGGGGGGGGATTTTTGGGACCGCAGCTTTGAACTCAGCACGTACTACCGCTTCTGCAAGGCAAACGGCTTACGATTGCTTGATGCAGCGAATGAGCGCGAAGCTTTTTAATTCGGCGGGTATCACCGCCTCTGCAAATCAAACGGCTTACGAAGCTTGATGCAACCAACGTTGCGCAATTTGTGTGGCATCCAGGTGTACCCTCAAGCTCGGGACCAGACGCGCCAGCAAACTCCGAGCGAGGAGGACGATGCCTGTGTCGTGTGCCTCCCTGCAAAGGCCGGAGACGCGGTTGTTTTCCTGTCAAAGTAAGCCGGGGCTCTCGCGGGGCCACTTTGGACGAATATGGTATCCCTGAGCATTTTCGAAACGAGAAAGCAGCAGCTACTTTGGAGCACTCACGACGTGGTACTCGTTTGGATGGGCAAGTGTTGGGCTCGAGGGCGGGCCGGTGTTGGGCTCTTAGCACTTCTGTCTGATGGGTCTGGTGTGGGAACTCTTCTTCCTGCATGACGTTCGGGTGCCGATCGACGGCACTGCTGTTTCGGCTCTGATCAGAATCACGTGGTAGGTTATTGTGTCGCTCAAGAGTGATTTGACGATTGCTGTTGATTTGTCAAGTCCGGTTTTCTGTCGTCACAGCTGAGCTCACAGACGCCCTCCTTCTGTCCGTCTTGTTCTGTCTGTCTGTCTGTCTGTCTGTCTGTCTGTCTGTCTGTCTGTCTGTCTGTCTGTCTGTCTGTCTGTCTGTCTGTCTGTCTGTCTGTCTGTCTGTCTGTCCGTCCGTCCGTCTATTCTGTCTGTCTGTGTGTCTGTGTGTCTCTGTCTATCTGTCTTTTTCTCTCTTTCTCGCATCTCTCTTTCTCTCTCTCTCCCTCCCTCCCTCCCTCCCCGATTCCTCTATCAATGCCGCCTTTCTCGTCTAAGTCTCTGGCACAGAAGCGGGCCGAACCAGACCGACAACCCGAGGCGCGTCTTCTACGCTCAGTACTGCCTCGACGCCATCCGGGCAGCGCCCTCTGACCCCCGCCCCCTAAGCCTCGCCGTGCCTTGCATGCCTTCGCGTGGCTCGCGCTCCGGTAAGGATGCGCCCGACATCGTGAGACGGCTGTGCGCAGATGACCGACCACCCGGCCCTAGCGACGAGGGAGGCGGTGCCGAAGGAAGCTCTAGGAACGACGACGCGTCTGTCGAGGTGGTACAATCATCCGGCGATCCCGAACCAGAAGCTCCTACTAGCACTTGTGGTGGTGAAGTAGATAGTTATAGAGATGGTGGACGTCAAAGCGCCGAGGGTGCTATCGTCATCGCGCCGCCCGGAACGGAAGAAGACGTGGAGGGTGCCGTGATAGCCGCGAAAGGGGACGTTTCACGCCTGTCACGGGGGGTGGCGGCCTCTCGAGAGGTGCTGCTGCGGCGGCGGCCCGGAGAGGCGGAGGGGAGTCCGGGAGGAGGGTTGGAAGCGGGCGGAAGCGCCAAGAAGAGAACTCGACGGGACAGGGAAGATACGCCGCTCCCTCGTGACTTGAAGTAGTTGCAAGGCTGTTGAGGTTGGAGGTGGCTGACTCGTCGGCAGATGGAGAGTCAGTAGATTGATGCGAGGCCCCGCGTGAGAGGCCCCCCCTTAAGCAATGGCTTTTGTCCTCGTTTTGAGCGGAAAACAGAATTTCGTTGTTTGTGGCACGTCAGCTTGTTTGACCCGGGGGTCCTGCAGCACTGACGGGGTGTTGATGACGGCTTCCGGCTTCGTTCTTGGCGTTCTTCCGTCGAAAGGATGGCTTCATTCATCCAGATAGACTTAGTATATATCGTGAACGTGTTCCAAAACCCCCCTCTCCAACCTCTTCAAGGCGCCCACCTCAATACAGCCTGACTGCGCCCATCCTCTTGTTACAGAACCGAATCACCTCTTTTTGACATGCTGAGAACAGAACTCTGACTTCTTCCTCCTCTCAACAACGCCGACTTCCAAGGAGCTCCTCTGCACTACTGCTGTGGTGACATGTTCCCCCCACCCTTTCAAAAATGCACCTTCTTTATCCTAAGCCATCGGCAGTGTTTTCTCTACCTCTGCGACGTGTGCAGACGCGGTGTTGAGTAATGTAAAGATAGTGCCTATAGATGGAGTTGTTCAGCCGCACTGGCCCGCGGGGGAGAGGCCTGGGAAGGGGGGCGAACGATATGATACCACGGACCCCCCATCGGTTCACTCGTGGACCAGCCGCAGCTGCTGGTGCTGCCGTGACACAACTCGCACAGGACCGGGACACATCCTGCGCGTGTCAAAGAATCAGACTGCAGACTCTACGCATCAAAGGTGAGTGCGCCGCTCACCAATCCGAACATCACGCAGGGATGAAGGAAACGGAGACTCCAAACATATCATGTGCCAGACCTTTGATCGCGCATCGGTGGTATCCTGCGTATGGACGGAACGTGTGCATGTGTGGACAAACTTCAAATCAAGACCCAGCACAGCTAGTGGATTGATGAGTGGGGCAATGTCTCATCCTGGAGGCTGTTACCCTCCGACAGGGCTCAAGACCTCCACTGCCATCGGTATCATCCAGGCTGCAGGGAGAGCTTCCGTACAGCAGCAGTGCATCCTCATTGTCCACAGCAGTCCTCTTCTCTTCCTGCCTCACTCGTTCCGTGTACTTACTTGTAGCACACCGTTTGCCCCTCGTTTGCGCGCTCCTGCTCTTTCCGCAAAGAGGAAAATCGAAAACGCATTGTGAAGACACCAATTTGCAGACCTTGTAAATACCTCACTTGCTCATATGCCGGTCGCCTTCAGCTCGCTTGACAGTAAACAGCAGCGTGAAGATGAGATTCGCCCAAAAGACTCATGTGCATAAATAGTCTACAACCGGACCGACATGTTTCCTCATGAACAAGCAGTGGAGGACTTTCTCCTTTACTGCTGTACTGCTGCAAGAACTCTAGACGATACGCACATATATTACTAGGAGCATCCACGCCTTGGAAAAGAGCTATGTATGCATACACGAGAGAGCTGGTCTGGCCCACGTCTCCATGTGTATGGAGAGTGATTAAAGATGCAATTTATTGTAGCGCTCTACTGCTGCTGCTGCTGTAGACAAGGTTCTCGGGGCATTTTTACGCGGAGTATTGTAGTAACACCAAGTCCACCCCCCTTCCCGATATGTGAAAAGTCGCGGAGCCTCCTGGTAACAGCAGCATCGCAAACAATTTGGCTGCGCTTATGGCGTCAGTCTGTGGGTGCGTCGGCATCACCGAGCGGCCCTGGAAGATCGTTTCGATGTCGGGGCATGGCAGATGATGTCTTCGCGAGCTACAAACGACGATGTCCCCGTAACTTGACCGAGTAGGTCTGTGGGAAACTCCTTTTCGCTTTATTGCAGTGTTGCAGTGGCCGGTGTACCTTACTCGGAGGGTCAGGTTACATTCGTCATCCACCAGGATATTTATTCACATCCCAAAGAGAGCTCAAGGTTGAACAACACAGAGCCGCCATCTCCCGACACCCACATCTATGCTACTATGCTATTCTGCATGATTCAATACTTCCCCGATGCATACTTTATCCAACATGTTTACTTAATCGAAAGCACTTGCGAAGACTACTACCTTTTCAAAGCCCCATTTGCCGTGATCTACGGTGCAGTACCCCCCCCCCCACCCCCCCTCAATTTCGGCGAAAGATTGTCAAAATGTTACCATCACAGCGTGTCAGAGCTGGCGCGCCCAGAGTACATATCGTGCAAGACTCACCGTGTTTGGAACGGTTCCCAGTCATCCGTGGAATGCTCCGTAGATTTTGTCCGTTGCGGTGACACAGAGTGCGTCAAAGACGTTTTTGTGCTTAGCACTACCGTAGCTGGCATCACTGGTATGGCTCAGTGTAGGCTTTAACATAGGCCAAGTAATCAGCCGGTTTTTCTTACACTCGCTATTTAGGTGTACAGACTTCAACACATCCCCTTCGCCTGCTGTGGTATTTTCTCGAACGGGTATACGTATTTAGTCTCTCTGCCTTTGTATGCGTATGTGTACTTCTAAGAAAATGTGCTGTCAACTTTGATGTTCCCCCCCCGGGATGATCACCCACCGGCGCAAAAAAAAAAGGACTCGTTCGTGAAGGCGCTGTCGCCCGGCGAAAAAAACGAGTCCTTTTTTTTCTTTTGCGAAGCCTGTGTCTACGCACACAGTCCTCCCTCCGCACAGGAGCGCTCGGTCATGGGGGTGCCGTCGGTGTTGTGCTGTGCCTCCGGGATCATCTTCCCGATTTTTCTGGAAACAATTTGCGAGAAGATACCCGACAACAGGCTTGGTTTCAAGGACCCTCCTTCTTGAAGAACACTCCCTGACGCCCCCCCACCCCCCTCCCTATCCTCTCGCTGTTCGTGCGTGCTGCGTGTCACCCTCCTCTCGGTTCATTTCCTCAGAACTTGGGCAAGCGAACGCCTTCTCTTCGAAGTTGCTTCGCAGCGACGCGACGTCATTTCCACGAAACGACTCGACGGCAAGGCTCCGGTTCGACCGCAACAACGCAACCCTAAATCGCCTGAAAGCTCGGACGGGGTGGTGGTGTCTGCGAGCCGAAGAAGCGTCCTCCCTCTTCCCGACAAAAAAAAAGCCTGACCAAGGGGCCCGATGGAGGAGACAAGGATTAGTGGTGATGACAACCCCGGCGCAGGGAGCACCGCGGCTGACCCCTCTTCCCCCTTCACCCCCTACGCCGCCGGCTGCGCCCCTTCGTCTCGGTGAGCAGCTCTCTCGGTTTTGTTTGGGCGTGTGTGTATGCGCAAAGGTCGATGGTGTTGTTTCGTTTTTTGGTGTCCAATGGGTCCATTTTTTTTTAGGATGCCGTTCTTGGGTAAGCTAGCCTGTGACCACGGGAATCGACCGCGTCAAGTGTTCGACTAGTACGGGCAGAGGAAGGTACTGGGTAGAGAGAACGGAACGGTTTTTTCATGTCAAGACAACAACAGAAACGACGACAACAACAATGTTTTTCGGAGGAGCGTGACGCAGTCTGCGCTGTTCAGCCACCAGGCCGGAGGTGTCGGACGGCACGTTCGCGTCGTTTTACCCTGGGAGGGGTTCATTGGCTGTACAGCAGCAGAGGTCCCTGCTTGAGGTCGGTTTCCCTGTTTGAGCGCCGGGTGCCCGATGTAAGGCCGGTGGTTGCCCTTGGACCATAGCGGCCTTCGTCGGGTACTGTACACCTGCAGTCTTACCTGATCACCCCACACAAGCCGTTGTGTTTTTCTCTCGTGTCACTCAGAGGCCCCGGAGCGGCGACGGACGATGGCGAAGAGGAGATCGCCCACCTCATCAAGAAGTGCGAGTGGTGCGCGACCACGAAGGTATTGCTTGTACAGAGAGCGCCCGCGCTCGAACCTCTAATGTAGTTTTGGCTGAGGCTGGGGTTCTTACCGTATTCCTGGGGTCATGCTACGAATGGTCGCTATATAGCTTTTAGTGTAAGTGTTCATCACCGAGCGTACGAATGGTGCTCAAGTTCTTAGACATGGAGTTCTTTTGGGCTCAACGAAGGGTGGCGGGAAAAATATTTTCTGACACCTATGTACGCTCCAGAGGCGCTGAGGGGGGGGGGGTGTACTCATAGTCGTGCATGCCGTAGTCGTTAGACCATTGACCTCGCATTCCTACAAAGCCGGGGCGGAGCACGCCGGGTTCTCGCCGGACCAGGCTCTCACATCACCAAGCGCGAAGCGCCGTGAGGTATTCGGCGAGTCTCATGAAGGGTGCGCTGCATCCTGCTAAGGGTGTTCAGGATCTTGTGCTTTCTTCCTTGCGTACGGATGACAGCTGCGTATGACTTAATTTATTTTCTGGTGCTTTCACTTCCAGAGACAGTTAAAGCACCGTGTAACTGCCTCGAGGATGCTTGACCATTTTAACACAACGTGGTGCGGCCATCCCCCTTGCGCGGAGTGAGAGTTCTCGACCCCGCACAACATGATCTACTCGACCACCAGGCGCTGAGGGGGGGGGGGGGGGGTATACTAAAATCAAGTAAAAAAAAATCCAAACACTTTTTTTTTTTTTTACTTTTCTCGCAATTACGGCACCTTTCTAGGACGTAGGTGTCGTTCTCAGTTTTTCTGTGGGCACTGTTGACTTAACTGTCGAGTTTTCAAGTGCAGGTGCTTTCTGTATGTACAACACGGCAAGCATCTCAC
>FN649749.1:2097936-2115314 GCA_000310025.1 Ectocarpus siliculosus
ACCCGGGGGGGCCGGGGGCAGGGGGCCCCCCAAAAAAAACCCCCCCGGGGGGGGCGGGGGGGGCCCCGCCCACCCCCCCCCCAACCCCGGGGGGGCCCAACCGGGGGGGGGGCCCGGGGGAAAAGCCCCCCCGGGGGCCCCCGCGGGCCCCGAAAAAAAGCCCCCCACCCCCCCCGAAAAAAAAAAAAGGCCCAGGCCCCCCCCCCCCCCCCCCCCCCCCCCGGTACTCTCTGCCGCCGGCGAGGTTTCGCGTGGAACGTCAACAACGAGCCAACCATGTCAACCAGACGTGCATGTGGTGGAGCACCCTCCCGCCCCCAAGTGCCCGAAGTACCCCAGGTAGTACATAGCCTGGGCCGGCGAAACCCGGAAGGCATATATCGCTCGGTCCCTGAATTGTAGGGGTGTGAGATCAACGGTCTACCATTCACGGAATGCATTTACATGAACACCCCTCCCCCCCCAAAATGCCTACATGCTATGTGTTCGCCTTGGTCCAGCGAATCATGGCGTGGAAGGCGAGCAGCAGCAGCAGCAGCAGCAGCAGCGAGCTCCAAATCTCGGAGGTGCCCTGGGCGGACCTGGCCGGCCTTTCCTCCATCGCCCTCGCTGCCGGCACTGTCCTCGAGCGGCCGAGCCCCGCCAGGCCCGTCGCCGGCTGGCTCTGCGTCCCGGGCGCCTCGAACGTGGGCGAGGAGACAGTCCCGGCTCGGGGTAGCGGCCGCGCACCTCGCGGGCCCCCTGATGACGGCGACGGCGACGGCGATGAACCTTCGCGCCGGGCCGTGCGCCCCGGCTGGGTCTGGATTCAAGAAGATGATGACGAGGACGAGGATGGGAACGGCGGTGGTGGCGGCGCGGTTGCTGCTGAAAGAGCGGGGGCAGGGGGGGCGGACGAGAACGGGGGTGAAGGAAAAGCGGCGGCGGCGGCGGCGGCGGCAGCAGCGGCGGGAGCAGCGCCGTCATCTTCGACCAAGCGCAAGAGGTCCTCGGCGGGAGGGCCTCGAGAGGAGGGGGGCGCGGGGGGGGGGACAGCGGCGGCGGCGGCGAAGCGCAGGAAGTCGCGCAGATCGGGCGCCGGAGTGCGAGTCAGCCCTGTCGGGAGCGGCGGCAGGCTCGGCGAAGACAGTTCAGCGGGGGGGAACGGCGAGGTAAATATATACCATATATTTGCTTCTGTTGTTATCACTAATGTGTTGTTTTTGTCCAGAGGTGGGTTGTTTTTTGCATGCGTTTTTATGGTTCTCTCTTCTTAGTGTGCGACCACTCCTGTGTTGTTTGTTTAGACGTTGTTGCTGAGCTGTGCTGCCTATAGGAGGTATACTCTCCCTGTTGAGAGGAACCTGGCCGAGATGATGGGAGCCGGGTTGCGAGATGAGGAGTGCGCAAACTTGAGGTAGAGGCAGACGTTGCCTATAAGTGCCAGCAACTCGACCGTTTTCCCCCAACACCTGGACACCAGACTGGCCCTCGTGCGTTACATACCTCGTTTTGTCTCTTCGCTCCTCAATCCGGACTGAACAAAAATGAGATGGTCCTCCGTGCCTTGTGCGTACCTTAGTTTGTCGCTCCACTCCTCGTTGCGGGCTGAACAGAGAAAAGGTATAATAGCCCTCTTGCTTGTGGCTTCCCCAGCCGTGTACCATACCGCTACTACGCTGTTTTGGGGGATGGATGTTGGCGATCGTCTTTTGGCGTTCTTTTTTTGTGTTTTGCTTGCTCTGCTTCTTTGCGTGTAGAAGAGAAGACGATCTAGTGCGGGTGGCACTCTTCATCGACTTGTTGTCGGCCTGTCGGCCCCCGCCGCCGCCCCTCGGGCCCCCAGTCCTCTCCCGGAGAAGGGAAAAAGTTTCCGGTAAAAAAGTTGAAAACATGGTTCCGTGTTCCGCGTACATATTCGCACCACGTCTCCCAGAGAAAAGCAGCAAAGCCCTCAACTGCCAAGAACCGGGGCGGAGTTGCGGCTCGGGTAGGAGCCCCCCCCCCGGGGGAGGAAGAGGTGGGTGTACAACCCCTTGATGGACACCCGAGAGTTGAGCGTGTGCCTTGAGGCAGATGGGGGGGTTATTAAGGTGCGCTCCCGCTACTCCGCAGGCGGCCCTTTTGGCGGCGGAGGTTCGAGCTTGGTGGTGGTGGTGGTGAGAGTTTCCCGAGCTCTCTCTCGAGACCGCTCCTGTACAGCTGGGGGCGTGCGCGAGAGGACCGAACGGTCAGGAGGTCGAACGAAGTGGTGGCCTGGTGTTCCATGCGGGGAATTTGGTGTTACAAACACACCGCATTTCGGTTTGGACTAAAATTTTCGGGGACAGCTCGATTGCTGCCTGACAGCACCAACGGACGCCGGTAGTGTCTGGAGTATGCAAAGTTCTTTCCGGTCTCTCCCTCCCTCTCTCTCCCTTCCCCCTTTTTCTCTCTCTTTTTCTCCCTGTCTGTCTCTCGTCTCTCTGTCTCTCTCTCTTCTCTCTGTCTGTTTCTCTCTTATTCTCTCTCTCCCCCGCCTCTCTCACACACGCTCTGCAGCAGCAACAACTTCACCTGTGAGGCTAGAGCGGATGACATCCCATGTGCACATCTCACGCTGTGCTGCCAACACAGCAGTTTATGTCTTTTGTGCTGTCGTAGGCACTCGCTGGTCGCTTGGTAGTAGGAGAGGTTTGGCCGCATCGATAACCACAGCGTTACTCGCTTTGAAGCGAGCGCAGAATTTCCCGAGAACTTCCTTCCGACAGCAGTACTCGCCTCCACTGAAGAGTCGTTTTTTGCGCTTGAGGGTCTCTTCTTGGTTGCTCTACGTGTATGGGGAAAACAAACTCGAATCTCGACCATGTAGGTTGAGGTTCAAGCTTTTTTTTTTTTCTTACCTGCAGCGAACAAATCAATCTCTATCCACAGACAAGAGCCCAAGAAATAATGTGGGGTTGTACTTCGAAGGTTACAGCAGGTTTTACCCGGAGTGTGTCTCTCGCCGTAAACCAAGTGTTCTCGAGGTGGTTGGTGCGCGGTGCAAGGTGTCTATGTCTTGATATTAAGCGTCCCACAGCAGTCAAGTCAGTTCACTACAGGCTCGTAAGGAAAACGATTGGCGAGTGACGGCAGCATCGAACTTCGAACATCCGAACTCGACAAGTTTTTGACCACGGAAGGAGGCAAGAGGTGTGCCCGGGTACCATCCGGTCTTTTCAGGCTGACGTATGTATGCTTCGGTCATTGCGACAACCATGGAACGGAATTATTTAACAGCAGTCTCCGTGTGCACAAAGCCCACAGCCGAGCCTTCTTTTTTTTTTTTTCACGAGGTCTGCGCCCACCACTATCGGTCACCGTCGTGGACGCCAAGGCTAAGGTTGCACGTCTAGGGGAATGTTGGATATTTCTACGAAAGCACCCGCACGCGCAGTGTTCACGGCAATCGGATTGTGTGACCAGTATGTGTGACGAACTTGATCATACATAGGGTTAGGGGAAAAGTACCGCAATTGCATATCTATCATATTGACCTTGGGCCCAGATGGACATGTTCGTTCTCTTCATACACAGCGGCACCAGTTCTTGCAATTGACCGAATCACGGCCACTTCATCTCGCAAAGAGATCACCCCAAGATTTGTGCCCGTGGGCAACAAGCAGCCTGCCTCCGTAAAACAACGCATGGGGGTCAGTGTTTTGTAGTCTACCTGGTACCTTATACGACGTTCATTTTTTACTGTCTACTTTTTTTTTCCGGCTCCCTCTCTCCGCTTGATACTTTGATATGCATACGGCCTTTTAATTTTCCATTTTCTCCCCTTTTTTTCTTTTTTTCTTTTTGCTCCCGCTCCTTACGCTTGCACGCTCCGTCGGTTGGTCGTGTGTGCGGCGTATCAGGCGAGGGGCTCAAGTGAAGGGCCGCCCTCCATGTCCGACTTGGCCACCAAGGACGAGGTGCAGCAGGCATTGGCGTGGAAGCTGAGGGCTTGCGACGAGGTCAGTACGTTACCGGCGACGCCCTTTTTTTTCCTACGGCATGTTCTGGACGGTGTTTCGTGTGTCGTACTGTAAGCATTTCGACCCGAACTCCAATTGCACACAATAAACATCAGAAGAATAAAACAAGTCTCACACTGCTGCTGTAGGTACTGGCGCGGTGGAACTTCGAGGCGGCCGCCTTTTCGTTTGACGCCACACCCAAATGCAAATGAACCTGCTCTGCGCCAACCTAAATGCGAGAGAATCTGCACTGCGCAAATTCAACCGTACCCGCCTTTTCCCCGCGTAGATCTGCGTACTCGGGTGTGTTTTGGTTTTTACAATTATTTTGAACCGCTGTTTTCCTGGCAGTAGAATATCGAGGCCACCTTCCGTGACACGCCAAACCCAAATGCGAGTGAAGTTTGCGGTGCGCCAATTCAACCGCACCATTGTTGCTCTCGCATCGATTGTGTAAGATTCGTACTTTTGTATAATCGCTCTGCGAAGACGTGCCTCCCTGAAGATGAGCTTGTGTGTTGGTCGAACGCATACGACGGTTCGTTTTGCTTGTTGCCTCAGCGGGAGTCGGAGCTGAACGGCGTCATCGCAAGAGCCAACGCTGCGCTGGAGGAGAACGACGACCGCCGGAAGGCAAGTGCTGAACACGCAACCACCCCCAAAACCTCTGAATTTACCCGAGGCTCGTTTGTTGTTTTGTCTGTGGAGTAGACTACCCCCCCCGGGGACTAAATTTAGTGTAGACTTCTTGTCGGAGCACCTGTTCGCATGGCCAAGTTCTTAGACTTTGGATTTTTTTTCGGCTCACGTTCGTAAGTGGTGGCGCGTTCTGTAGAGGGCGGGTTCTCAAGTACCGTCCGTTGGGTGAGTTCCTGTTCAAGACAAAACCGACCCTTTAGTGATACACCCTTGTCTGTTTGTAATTGGGTGAGGCGGCGACCACGGAAGCTGGCATGTAGGGAGGTTGGGTCTGCGAGGGAAGAAGGTGCAAAGGCAGAGGTCGAAACGGTTTAAACGGTTTAATTGTGTGCGAAAAGTGCAGTATTCGTGATCATCAACCGCGAAAGAAAACTACCCTAACGCCCGTGCCGTATTTGCAAAGAAACCGAAGAAGCATATGTTGACATCAAATAGTGTCAGTTCGAACCTCCTGAAGTTGGTGTGAACGCACCAAACTCGGGGCGTGTTAACGGCACGCCAGGCTGTTGCTTGCTTTTTGTGACAATAAAGTGCCAACGGCCTACCCGAAGTTCAAACTGATGTAGCGGGCTGATACGGACTGACTGTCGAAATACGTCACACGTATTTGGCCGGAATACATGCAGCAGCAGTAGCGGCCCCGGTAGGAGGCCGCTTGGTGCCAGGGGCTGTGGACAGCCTCATTCCTTGCACCCAGCAATGTTTCGAAGTGTGAGACAACTTCGTTTGTCCCCATGTGTGCCACGAGATTTCACCGCCATTTACACCTGTCCAACCCACGTAAAACGTAAATCTGCCTCTTTCTGGACAACTGACCCCGGGATACCGTTACCCACAGTACGAAGAGTTTACACGGGCCGAAATAGCAGTGCGAGAGTTTTTTCACCTAGCAGTTATCCCCGCCTATTCTTTTTGTTTTTGTCGCACACTCTTGTTCACCAAAGGCGGCGGTTGCCGAGAGCGAGAGGCAGCTCCTGTCGATCATCGCGCAGCGAGAGGCCAAGGCGGCCTACTGGGAAAAGGCAAGTCGTGACCCGCGTCCGTTTTTGTTCTACTGCGGCGAGCATGACGCTGGGCGCTGATGACGTCCGTTGTTCTCAAGGGTAAATTTTGATTTCCTTGTCTCTGACATCTGTGCGATTTCAAGACTTTACGTTCTGACCGACGCGTTCGTTTCAACGAAGTGCATCTAGCGTACGTAGAGTAGAGGCTGCTGCACCTGGCGAGGATTCTGCGCGATCGATCAGGAAAACATTTCTTCGGAGAATTGAAGGTTGTCAGAAGAAGGTCGACACACAAATCAAAAGTAGGTCGTGCCTCCGTCTTGCGCCTGGCTACTGCTTGTAGTGACACGATCCTGCGAGGCGATGCGAATCCCTTTTGGGAGGAGATAACCCCATGTTGCAAATGCCTTGTTCGGGAGGAGGAATCCCCTATGTTGAGTCATGTCGATACAATATTTAGTTTCTCTTAACGCTTGGTGAACTTTACGGTAGGTTATCAGGCTTTGCCTCTACACTGACCCTTGACATTTGTGCCGGACGAACTTGCACAAATGCCACCCCCTCCTCCGCAGTTGGCGGCCCAAGCGAGGGCCGAGAACACATCGGACAGGTTGAGCCTGCTCGCGCACAAAGAGCAGAGTGGGAACGAAGCCGCAGGGACAGGCACGGCGGCTACGGCCGACGCGGGGGGCGCGCGGGCGAACGGGACACAGGGGGCAGCAGCAGCAGCAACCGGAGCTTCTGAATCCGCGGGGCCCCAGCACCAAGCGACGCGACTGTCACCGTCCGCGCAGCTGTCGCAGGCAGCGCAGGTGGCAACCGTGTCGGGGCTCTCGTGGTCCATCGGAGCGATGCAGGCGGCCAGGGTGGTGCAAGCGCGGGCGGCGGGGCAGGCGGCGAGCGAGGCGAGGGCCGCTGCGGCGGTGCAGGCGACACCCGGAGGGAAAGCAACGGTAGTCGTGCAGCCAACGCAGCAGCAACCGGCACCATCAGCCCAGCAGGTGGCATCGGCCGAAGAAGCCGCGCCGCCATCGGCCGAAGCGTCGCCTTTTGCGCCGCACGACTCCTCGGATGACGCGGAAGTGGAGCAAACGAACGAGGAGCAGCAGTCGGAGATCAAGAGGAGGCTTGTGCTGGTGCAGGCGGAGATTTCGCGACTGGACAAGGAGGAAGCCGAATCGGGTCAGGCGTCACCCGCCGCTACCGGTAGTGTTGTTGCCACTTCTGCTGCTGGTGTAGAACACCCTCCGGCGACATTAGAATCATCATCGTCGCCAGCAGCAACGGCAGCAGCAACGACAACGGCCGCCGTTATGGCACCATCTTGGGAGCCGCCGCTGTTTCCCTCCTCCGGCAACGGGGTGGCAGGCGGTGTGCAGCAGCAGCAGCAGCAGCAGCAGCGGCGGCGGCACGGGCAACAAGAGGAGAGGGACGAGGGACGGAACGGAGGGCTCGGCGAAGGGGCTCCAGCCGGGCGGTCTGTAACAGCAGCAGCAGCGGCGGCGGCAGCGGCGGCTGCGGCGCCAGCATCAGCACCGACACGGCTAGCGGCGCGACACAACGGGAGCATGAACCAATCAGGCCTCGCCACGAGCAGCAATAGCAATAGCTTGGGCTTCGGGTTTTCGCAGCTGTTTCGCGCGAGCGGGTAAGGGTTGCTCGCCTCCCGCCACGGCACCCCCGGCGAGCAATATGAGTCCTCTGTTCAACGGGGTCCAGACCGGGGTTTTAAGCCAAGGGTAGCGACCGGCCTGAGTGGAGTATATTTTTGGCAGCATTGGCACCAATTTGTGGTGGTATCGGTCGCGTTGGTATCACTCTGGTGGCTGGTGCGTTGGTAGCACTCTATCCCGCAGTTGTGTGCGCCGAGATCACCCGGCTTCGTTTATTGTGGGGAACGATGTGATGCCAGGAAAGTGAGAGGGAGGGCGCGGCCACGAGTGGCCGTCGCTGCTGCTGGGGCAAGACGCGTGGCGCCGTGTGGAAAGTTGGAAGCATTGTGGACAAATCACCCGTCGGAGTAGTGGGTGATCAATGAGTATCGGAGGTCCTATTAATAGCTGCAGGAGGTCCAGAAGAGGATCGCAAGCAGCCGGGGGAGAATACCGGCTGGGAAGATTGGTTGCGCCTGTGTGTCCTGAAGCGGTTGTCAAGAGTGTACAGAGTGCTCAACACCATGTTTCAGTTGGCGAGAGTCGATGAAAGGTGGGCAGTGAGGCTACATGTAGAGCGTGCAGCCGTGTACTTGACTGCCATCATTTGTCTGGGTGTGGGGGCAGGTTTCTGCTACTGTGCCAATTGACCAATGAGGGATCAGGACGTGTGAAACCTTCCGAGGTGCGCCTGCCCCTATTTTGGCCTTGGTGTGTTGAGTCTGCTCGCCAGGAGCGAGACGAAGGGTGGTACTATTTTCTGGTTTTTGTCCTTTCTCATTCCTCGCCCACCCAACCGATTGTGTGTAGCGCAGGGAACGGTTATGATGCCAGGGAAGGGGAGGGCGCGGCCACGAGTGGCCTCCGCTGCAGGGGCAGCTATTCAACAATTTCACGACGACCGCCGTCCCTTGTGTTCATGCTGAGCATAGTTGCGAAAAGCGCATCGTGTTGCTGGCACATCGTGACGATGCGCTGGTCAGTTTTGCGTCCATGTTTGGACGATCATCTACATGCACACATTGCTTGACTGCCTTAGGGCCATCGATCCTCGTGGCTTCATTGCGTGTTTATTGGCGCACCGTTTCGGGTTCTGTCTCGTAAGCTCCGCCAATGTGTTTGCTACGGACGGATTTGATGTGGGTTGGTTGGTTCGTATTTGCGACAATATCATATGGGCTGTCGTGCCGTCCGATTTTCAATTTGTGTGGCTGCGGTGAGCTGTAATCCGGCGTCCCACCGCGGTAGTGCCGGATCGTTTTCTTTCAAATTTTGTTTCTTGCTCGATGTGTTGTAGCATAGCTGACGAGCTGGTACTTTCGAGGGAACAGGGCGTAGCGTCTAGCATTGTTGGGGACTAGGCGATATCGTTGGTGATGGAATAGAGCCGGCTCCTTCTCCCGGCCGGTTGCTTCTTTTGCGTTCACGGGGCAAGGCCTCAATGGGCGCCACACGGTACACTTTATTATTGTTCAAAGACACATTACAAGGCACGTACACGGTTGGAATGAGGCGCGTGCTTTGTCCATCGCGAGATTCGCCAGGTCCATGCCTAATGCTGTCGCTTTCCCCGGCTTCGCTCCATGATTGGTTCTGCAAGCACGGGCTGCTGCTACGTACGGCATCATCACCAATCAATCTGGATGGTTTATCATTTTTGTCTACACACATAGTGCTTGCTGCGGGTTCCGAGAGGGAACAACATCACTGATGATGTAGGTCTGTTCCCCACCAAACTGAGCGGCGCCAGCCGACAGAGGAAAATTGAGGCGTAGACAGTATGAAATACTTCGTGAAACGGTGAAAATGTGTGGAATGCCCCACGAAACGGTAGAGCTGTATGTTGTGTGGAATGCCCCATGAACCAGTGACTGTTCCTCTGTCGACGCCCTACTCCTCTCTCGCCAAGGCGGCCTTGGTATTGCTGTGGCCGTTCGTCGACATGGAAGCTAACTTCACCGTAAGTAAGTGCATGCTTTTCGTCTTTCTTTGTGGTCAGAGAGGTCGGGACCATCGCCACCATTCACTATTGAAATTGGTCGACTGCGCGAGTCCGACTCCGACTCCCAAGTCCTGCGCAGAAAGAAAGCCACGAGGTCGCCAAGTCGAACGAACGGCTTGTTTCCCCACCGTCCCCAGGATTCATTCGGAGGATGGATGGATGAAGCTTGTTCACCAAAGTTACATACAGATGCATACGTCTCTTCGTCGAAGCCAATGACCAATGTGAAAGGGGGAGTCGTCCTCGACAGGCAGACAAAACGTCGGAACGTTGGCGGGGATCTCCACATTTTTTTTTTTTTTTCCTTGCTTGGTGACAATATGGCATGCAACAACGATACTATTATTGACAACAAGCGAACAAAAAATACGCGTAGTCTACATTCATTCCTTCATGTACCGACTTCTTTCCTGAGGGGCAAAAACCTGCGATTAATTATTATGTGGATTGTTTGCGGGCGGCGACGACACTGCTGTTGCTTTTTTGTCTGTGGCGATTTTCTTGTTGTGGTGCAACACGTTTCGACGGATGGATTGGTATCCGACGGCGCGCGCACCACCAGCCACCACCACCCCCGTTTCGTCGTTGTGCATGACGGCAGTAGGCAAGCATGATTGCCTTGGAAGGACATGGACAGAGCAGGCCAGGCGTGGTTCATCGGGCTCAAGCAAGTGCGTCTTCACATAGTATATCTGTCGTGTCATGTATGTATGGATCTGGTTGGAATCAGGAGGAACAACTGATGATGCTGTCCGCTCCCGCTTTGTTGTGTTGGAAGCCAGTTCTCCACTCTGCGCAACCCCTACAGTCTAGGGGTCTCCAAACCAAAAGCCAGTTTTCGACTGCGCAGCCCCCCATGTTGGGGCGCGAATATTTGCAATCCATGGATTATAAAAGAGAACCACAGTCCAAACATCCAGACGGATCGAAACCCCGGGAAACCGCCCGGAGCGTCCCCGAAGAGGTTCTCCTCTCTCTCTCTCAGATTCAAAATTATCTCGGAGCCTGGATCTAACGCCCGTTGTCTTCGGAAGCAGAGCTCTCGTCTGCAGCAACAACCCCAACAGTCCATACGCCATACTGGCACATATCACGCCAAGGCCACCCTTCGCACCCGGGATGCCCAGGAGACGCTAGGCCTCAGAGGAACAAGAGGACACGACGACACACAACGCCCCGTACTTAGAGAAGTGCTCGTCTCTCTCTCTGTGTGTCTATCCGCATGTGGTGCTGCTGCTGCTGGTGGTGTTGTTCGTGTGGTGCTGCTGCTGCTGTTGTTGTGCTGTGCTGCTGCTGTAAGCAATTGTTGCTGTAGATTTTGTCGCAGCATACAGACAGCAGTATTTGGTAGATATAACCTGCTGCACGGTGCTGCCGTGATGGATGTCAGTCATCATGGGGCCGTCAAAATCTGTAGGCATCGTTTAGTTCGCACATCGCAGGCCCGCTCAACAAACTCGAGACGCGGCTCACACGGTTTTCTTCGCAGAGCACACAGGCCGACAAGCACAGATAGAGGCAGAAAAAATAACCCAGAAAAAACAACATCCAAGAGCGATTTCATGATAGACTGACCCCCACCAAAAAAAGAAAGGGCCTGGATATGACCCCAACACGGCAAAAAAGGGGGCGGACGAAGAAAGAAAGAAAAGGAACTGGAACAAACGAAATAAAAACAGGACAGGAACCAGATGGTCCCATGGAACGCTACACCGCAACAACCAAATAGACATACAAACACAAAAACGACAACATCATAGACGGCGATCGGCGCAAAAACGCGGAAGCGAAAAATAAACAACACACCGAGCCTTGACCTGCCGCCGGGGACAAAACATCGTTCAGGCATATGCCCGGGTGACGTCGTAAACCTAGGGCCGCGTACCGCTACTCACGTACCCCAAGAATGCAACACCGAAACTAGAGTTGGGACCCCGAAGTCGCGGCTCTCTTGCTACCCCCTCTTGTGTATCTTTCTACAGCGCCAGGTCGTCTTTTATTACTTGTCCTAGCGGGCAGGCGAACAGTTCCAGGGTTGGCCATGAAAAGAGCCGCCCCCCGCCCTCCCGTGGTTGGTTGTAGTTCCCACCCCGCCTGCTTGCACATTGACCATCGTCAGAAATTGGTCCACGAGGGCTACGGCGACTGTCGGTGAAAAGCGATCAGACAAAATACTCGCGGCTTGCCCGAGCTTCTTCGTTACGTCGGCGTACAACACTTGTCTATCCTGGTCCGTGGGCCCCTTCTCCTTCAAGTCCAACAGGACCGTCTGCACCGTCTGGCTGCTCCCAACGAAAGACTTCCACCTCCCGCTGCATCCCCCCACCCCCTCTCCCTCTCCCTCTCCCGCCGCCCCGTCCACTTCTCCCGCAGACGTGGCGGTTGGATACCACCCATCGAGGGCGGGCGACATCCGGCCAGTCCTGCTGCGGTGTTCCCCTCGCATTTTCCGTCAGCCAGTGCTCGTGCAGGAGGCCTACGTGGAATCTGAATCGGGGGCTGTACATCATCGCCGCCCACACGTGGCGACAAAATAGCCCGAGAGTTTGGAGTGTGCGGCACTGGCAGAGATGACTACCGTCGGAAAAGAGCAAGACAAGGTAGTCGAAGGCCTTGTCATCACGCTGCTCGTGAATCCCGAAGACGTAGATGACGTCGCAAAGCTTGTCCTCGATGTACTCGAACGTGCGTCCCAAAGCTGCCGCGCGTTCTGGTCCATCCACCTCCCCACCACCCATCTGGCAAAACGTGATGGCCGCGGTCATCTCTTGCTCCATGAACCGCCGCGGCCAGCCCGCGATGGAGAACTCGCAGGACTCGAGCACACTTTTGAAAGCGGTCGCTGGTGGAGCCGCCATCCGATTGGGCGGCAGATGGTCGATGGCGTCACGCAGCATGGCGGCATCCTTCTGGGAACAGATGATGCCCGAAAAGTACTTCGCCACGTCCAAAAGCGAGGAGCGCGAGTTGCACTTATCCCTGATGAGGGCGTTTTGGCCTGTTGTGTGTGCGGCGGACAAACACGCAAGAAGCGACACACAAACCAAACCGTAGGTTAGTGATTGGTGTCATCAGACATCGTCGAAGTCGCAGTACGCCAAACGACTGAAAGAGAAGCCTATGACTTGACGCACCCATCGCCACAGATGTATGTACACGTGAGCCGGACGATCGCAGTGCACCGACCAAGTACATCAATCCCGAACAACTGGGGCCGGACAACAGCCACATGTTTCGAAGAGGTCGTAAACATTAGCGTCATGTAGGGAGTTGTTTACTGGTCATTCACTGACGGCGTACGATAAATTCGTCCAGAAGCACTCACCAATGGCATAGTAAATAGGGGGCAAGGAAGATAGCCGCCCCAAACCCCTACAGACGTAGAAAAACTCCCAAAAACAACGACAACACTATATGCGCTGTCGTTCTCGAACAAAAAAGCTCATGGCAGATGACGCATAAACGCACCTTCAACTCTTGATGTCGTCCACGAACCCACGGAGAACACCAGGGGCGACACATATTCCGCCCACCGTGCGCGGTCGTCATATACCACTCGCATGTACTTCTCCGCCTTCGGGTACTTTTCGATGAGGGCGTTGAACTTCCGTTCGAACTTCGCCAATGACAGCTGCTGACGCACACACCTGAACTCGTCCATGAAAGGCTGCGGAAAACACAAACGACGTGGGCCGGGTGGGTGTTGCGTGAGTTGGGGCCTGGGCGATGGGCTACCGGTCTGTACGATTGACTGCCACCAACAACCCCGTACACTTCGTTAGCGCTAAGGCGAGACGAGGAGAGGGTTGAAAAAACTCAGCGACATACCATTGATGCTTACAACCTGCTGCTGCTGCTGCTTTTTCTGTGTGCACTGGACGTCGTGAGGTATGTTTCCGTCGAAGCCGAGGCCGTCTCCGCATCACGGTCTACGCAAAGACGCTGGATATCACTCTTCCAAGTAGACGACAACGCCACTGATCCATGACAACGCACCAACTCGCACAGGGGATACAAGCGGGAGTGGGGGAGGGGGCTAGAGTGGGCAGACTAACCACGCCAACTCACACAGTAGAGCGCACCTTCATGTCCCCACCAAGGACTTTAGCGAGGGCCTTGATGATGTTCTGGTTGAGGTGCCATAAACAGCGCCTCGCCAGCGCGTCCGGGAACACCTCTCGCACCGCCGCCGTCATCGCCGCGTCCGCGTCCTGGATGAAGATATCCGGCTGCTTCCCCCCGCGAGACTCCAACGCACTCCTCAACATCCACAGGAAAGTGTCCGTTGTGGTGTCCGCCGTTATGCTTTGGCCGACGATCCGCGTCCGATACTCCGAATCGATGACAGCGAGCACACCGAGGGGCATCCGGTATCTGTTCTTGACGGCGGTGTCGTCGTAGAGCGCAACGTGACCGTACCGATTCCAAAGCGCCACCTGCGTATTCGGAGCATGACGTCGAAGGGGATCGAGAGCACTTAATTGTGGGTGTGACGTGTGTTGGACGCGTCACAACGCACCCCCACCCTTGCCTACGGCCTGCTTTCGGTCAGACGTCCTACATTTTGCGGACGGCCAAGCGGTACGTGCGAGATGCTAAAATGAAAGCAAACCTTCCGGCTGGGGAATATTCGTATGGGGCACAACGACCAGCGACCTACCTGCTCTCTCGTTTGCCACCAGATGTGCGTCAGGCGGCCGCTGTCATCTATCTTGATCTCGCACACTCCGCCGTCGGCCGTCGCGGCCATGACCTGAAATTGCAACATGTTAAGCGCCCGGAAACATCGAGGGCATCAGCGCAAAACCACGACGACGGCACGGCACACATTTTTTACTTCCAACATTTCTTGGTTTGGTGTCATGGGGCATATATTCTCCCGGTTGTCACCTGCGATCGTATGTGTCTTGTCGCCCGGTTACCGCCTTGAGCAAACCCAACATCCCACACACAAACAAGAGAGGCAACAGTCTCAACGGACACATGGACACACCTCTTCGTACGCATCGGCGGCATCTCTCGGCTTCTCCGCCCCGTGCACAGTGGCAGCCGCGTTCTGCACCGCGCGCTTGTTGATGTCGATGTCGCTGTCCTCGTGCAACGCCTTCATTGCTTTTGTCACCTCTTTTGGCTTCATCCCATGACCTGCGCCGTATGGGAGAGCCGGGAGCACAAAAATATGTGGCGTGTCACAGACAAACAGGGTAACAATGTGGAGGCGACAGCAGTACCACGCTTCAAGGGCCGTTCGTCATGCGGCATCATGACTACCAACCATGACAAACCGTGGGACACGACGGGAGCCACTGTAGACCTACTCCAACGAGTTCAATCTTCTCACTTGTCATCTGTTTCACTTGACCCAGCTGCTCCTCCGTTAGTTTTGATGCGAGGCGAAGCTTGACGTCGATGGCCTTGCGGTCGACGCTGTGGTTGTGCGTGAGCTTCATGTTGCTAATCCTGGGCCACCTGTGGGACTTCGCGTGCCGGACGCTAACCTGAAATAACGGAACGGTGGGTCCACAACAAGGATAGAAGAGGAATAATTAAACGATGGATACGTGGGATACGTGTGTGTGTAATGGATCACAACATGGATCATGGATCACAAGACACCCGACCGACCCCTCCCCAATTTTAAATACGCAGTTCGGACATCTTTTCAATCTCACGCTCGAAGACCTCAGACACCTGTTGGACCCTTTCTCCGTCCACTGCACCAAGACATGTTCCGCGGGAGACCAGCTACGTACCTCAAACGGACAACCAGTCCTCGCGCTTCCCTTTACGTTCCGCCGTTGTACCCCAGGTGCTGCAACACGCAACGACATGGGAGACGGAGTATAGGCGGTGTGTCACCGGCGGTGTGTCATGCATTCACCTGCACCGAAGCATGCATGCTAACAACAGGCTTGCCCGCGACTCGCCCCGTATTCGTCGCCTCAACCATTCTCCTAGTATGCCCAAGTGCCACGGATGGAACGCTTACCGGTGTCTAGACTGGCTTCGTACTCCAGTTGACGGCTCTTCCCGCCTCGGGTACAAATCAGCTTCTTCATGTCCACACGATCCGTTGCGCCGTCGCGACACCTCGTCGACTTCGCGGTAGAAAGGATCGCCCCTTCACCGGCGCACAACCTCACCACCTCCTCCTCCACGTCTTCAAGCGTCTTTCCCTCCGTCTGCACTGCCTCCAGCTTCGCCTTTAACACAGCCGGAAAGTACACCTAGTTTTCAAACCGCAATACGACGGGTTAGACAGCTGCACGTGCTTCGGGGTGTGGACGATTCTACAGCACAGTGGGATGTTAGAGCATCGAGCACAAAAATACCCGAACTGGATTACTGTACTACAGCACCGAGTAGGCGAATGCAGCGGGCAAGTCACACAGAATGAAAATTCTTGTAGATACACCCAGACCAACACATGCATGGCGTCGTTGAGCCATGCCATCGCAGCCTCCCCGTCGTGCATGAGGGTGCAACACTACGGGCATTGTCACCTGCGTTTCCGGCGGAGGGCTGGTGGTCAATGTCTGCTGCTGTTGTTGCTGTACGGGGTGGGCTTGTACAGGGTAGCCCGCAAATCCTCCGGCGGCCCCAGCATCGGGAGCACCCACAGGGGCCGGAGTTCCCGGCGGCAGACCAGTGCGAGGTGAAAGCATAGCCTGCAACCGCACGCGAAACGCACCACGCGGCGGAAGGGAAGGACACCATGTCAACGTTTGATCACAAGACAAGACAAATGAAACGTTTCGCCGTCCACCGCTGAGTACACGAAAACAGCGAACCGTACGTGCACGCGTTGAAAGGCACGAGGTACAGCACAGCAGCGACAATCCATTGGCGTGCTACCCACGGAACAAACATTGCCGGTGTCACGCCGAACTGCACTAGTCAAACATCAACCCGTCTCGCCTGCGTTTCCGGCGGAGGGCTGGTGGTCAATATCTGCTGCTGCTGTTGTTGCTGTACGGGGTGGGCTTGTACAGGGTAGCCCGCAAAGGCTCCCGCAGCGCCAGCATCACGAGCACCGTAAGAGGCCGGCAGAGCAGCACTGGATGGAAGCATTCCTAGCAATGACACCACCGCACGGCAGGCCACGGGTCCCACGACGCGAGCATGGAGGGTAGACACATGAAGTTAAGAGGTTAGGCGAGTGCGTGCACAGATGCCTGCACCTCTACCAGCCCAGCACTGTAGCACCACCATACAGCCGAGCAGCCAGAAAAGACTCCGGATTACACGGCAAGGACAACAGGCAGGGCCTGGCCTGGCCTGACCACACCAGTGCAGGCATATGATCACCAACGTACGTACGACGGCAACAACAGGCACAGAGCAGCATCGACACGTGGGACAGCATGAGGGAGGCTGCAACACAAGAGACAGACCAACACACACATGGAGCTGGTGCGGGTGCGGCCGTTGCTATTTTATTTCCAAAAAAACATCACAGAGAGGGTGAGGGTGAGGCACAGACACAGAGGATGCACGGACGGCTGTCGGGACGGGATCTCACCAGTTATCGTTGTGTGTCGTCTCCTCGTCTTGCCCCAGCGTGCGGGTGCGTGTCGCCGCCTTCAGACGGCTCTCCGCCGCCGTGATTATAGCTGCTTTTATTGGAGAGGGAGGAGAACCTCTTCGGGGACGCTCCGGGCGGTTTCCCGGGGTTTCGATCCGTCTGGATGTTTGGACTGTGGTTCTCTTTTCTAATCCATGGATTGCAAATATTCGCGCCCCCCATGTTGACCCTCTCTGAAGCAAACACATCAGGTCGATACTCCAACCACTGCTTAGATTTGGATCGCCACAGCAGGAGAACAAGAGACGAGGAACCAATCAACCATGACTGCTAGCGTGGCGGAGCGCAGGATAAAGAAAGAGCTCCAAAAGCTCAAGAAGGCTGGCGACGAGGTTGGAATGGCCGTCGAAGTTGGCTCCAGCAATACAGAGTGGTTCGTTACAATTGTAGGTGAGACAGAGACAGAGAGAGAGAGAGAGAGAGAGAGAGAGAGAGAGAGAGAGAGAGAGAGATAGAGAGAGAGAGAGAGAG
>FN649749.1:2122732-2136960 GCA_000310025.1 Ectocarpus siliculosus
TTTTTTTTTTTTGCCTTTTGTTTTCCCCCCCCCCCACCCCCCCCCCCGGGAGGAGGGCCTTCCCCTATTAAAGAAAGGGGGGGGGTGGGGGGGGGGGGAACGGAAACAAAGGGAGGGGGGGGATGTTTCCCTTTCCCCGCTTCCGTTAAACCACCCTTGTGGGAAGTTTATTGGCTGGGGGCAAACCCCCCCCCGGGGGGGGGAGGGGGTTTGGGGGGGGTCCCCCCCCCCCCCCCCCCAACTGTGTTTTTTGTAGAACGGCTCGGTCTTTGTTGCATTTGGGGGGCACCGCACAAGCCACAGCTTGAGTTGCGCTTGCGTGTCGCTGTTCTCTGAGAGATACCATCAACGCCTGTCTCTCTGTGTGTGTCTCTAACGGTATGTCTACCGACGCCAACCGTAGCCGTTCGAGCTGGGGTTAATCGTTCCCTTGGCGTGGAGAGGACTGTCGTGTAGAGCTGCATTGGTTGAGTGGATTCACCATAGGTGAGCGAGGCAGAGTTGCGGTAGAGCAGTGGCATTATCAGCGAACAACGACGAAACGACAAACTTTTGGAGGTCGAGGAGGAGGACGGGGGACGAATGTCCCAAGGAAGCTTGGTGTCTTCTGTTGTCAGGATGCGGGACGGTGCGTAACGCCGATGGCTTTGTCACGAACAAAGTGCAGTAGCACGACGGACAAGCATTGCTACCGTGGCAGTGTGTGATATGGCACCGGAGTGCGATCTACTTTGCATCATTCCGATCTTGGTTTATCGCACCCCGGTGCGTAACACCGATGAGTGCCATAACATTGCATCAGGCTCCCGGCATGCGCTCTCCTCTCCGCTTTAGGGCATGGCCTCAAGGTAGACATTGGGAAATGTTTCAATCAAAATCGCGCGGTTTTAAATCAGGAGACACCATGAGGTGCACGTGCACCACGATGACAAATTACACATGCCAATTTTTTCATCCTGTCCCCTTTTCTTGTCGCCGACAACTATCTCCTAGGCCATGCGTGCCGAAACCATGACGGAGAGCTACCCGCCCTACACAAAGACTTATCTTACACCCACAACAAGGGCACAGGCTTATCGTACCCACACAAGAAGGTTTTCCCTTCCCCCGACCCATCCTCGTACGAAGAGCAACAGATTGCCAGCGAGCTACCACCTCTCGGCACGCCTTTTACTACCAAGCGTACAGTCACCCACGCCCACTCACATGGCACAACCAGCCGCGTTTAAATGAACGGCGATCACAAAGAAACCCGCATCAGTTTTACGCGCACATCACACTTCGAAAATCAAACACGCAAGACTACGTTCATTGTTGCCGAGCCGGTCGAAATTAACACCCAAAATAATCGACTGTCCCTCCGGGCAACCGGGGTTGGTTTATCGACACCACGTATAGTCCCCAGGCGCATTTACATGTGGTACACGCCCAACTATCCCCCTCTCGAAGAGCGCCAGGATAAAACAAGGCAGGGCGGAGGGAAGCGCGCGGGATGTCCGAGGGAACAACATTTTGTTTGCAACCAACATCTATCTGCAATATCATTTCCTACACCACGTCAGCAACACGAAAAACTATAGACAGACGTTGGAGGGGACGGGATTCTCGTGCGAAGGTGCTTATAAGACCGCCCTTTTCTCCGCCCTTTGTGTAGAGAACCAAGAGCACTAGAAAATCTCGAGAAAACTACGCCTTCCCGTGGAAAATCCCACGAAGGTTTCCCATGATTTGTCGGTCCTACCCAGTGGGAATCTCCAACTCTCCCAAAGTCCCACCTTCGTCCCCTACCTACTCCAAGATCAGCTGAGCACTCCTCAACATTCCGATAGCTCTGCCGCTCTACACTCTCGTACTTGGCACATTCCGTACCCGCTTTGAACTCTGATAGTCCTTCACCGTTGGCAAGCTCTCGCTTCGTGTGCCGTTTCGAGGAAACCCAAAGCGCCACTCGGTGAAGTTCGTGGCATCGTTAGCCGATCACCCTAAATGTTGAGCGCAAGCTCTCAGCAACGTTTCCACAAGGGGAAAAGCCCCAAAAAACATTCTCTTGAACGGTCAACCTACTCAACTGCTTAGAAATGACGCGCTTACCCGCATGGAAGAACTTTGCCATTGCACTCACCCGTCGCTGACGCTGTGAGTTGGGCAGACGTAGCCTTTTTCTTTGTGTGTGTGTGTTGCTTTTAGGCACTCTTGGCATGCCAAGGGAGCACTGCTAAACTGATCTGCAGAAAATGAACCGAGACACCTACCCAACACGCTTACATACACAGCAATAGCACTACTTGAGGAAAAAAAGTGTGGCAATGAGTGAAGATCTTTTGTATCTGGATCCACCGGAAAAAGAAACACACACACAAACAAGGCGCAATCTTAGCCCCCCGGCTACATCTCGTGGGGGGCTTGGTGCCTTTGGCAGAGCCGGCCCCGCTGCAGCAGCCTGCCTCTATCGCTTATTCCTACTTGGCAGTCAGGGAGGTGGGGGAGAGGGAGGTTTGTCACCGACTGCTTCCGCTATCATCCGCGTCCTCACTTCCTGTAGGATATCACCGAGCAGGTTTTGTCCCCGCCATGAGGACGGTGTTCTCGCCGCAGGGTTGTCGGCACGAAGCCCTATCCCCCACACGCGGTCGTAGGGGCTCGCTTCAGCCAAGAGCTTGTTGTTTCGTGTGTTTTCGGAAATGGGGGGGGGGGGGGGGGATCACGATTTGGTGGAGTGAGGGGGCGACGGCGTAGAGGAGGGATGTAGGAATTTGATCTCGATCATGCATAAGGTGATTTTTTCGACCGTTGAGTCCCAATCCTACACGACCGGGACAGAGAACGCCATGGCTGTCTTTCGACTAGGGGGGGGGGGATGAATCCGCGGTGGTGTCGTGCTGGAACGCGTTGGAAGGTGTTGGAAGAGATCGAACCGAGATTGAGCGTGGGATTTGATAGGAAAAGGGCATCACGGCTTTCAAGGCTACCGTCACAGGGCTAAATAAACGTTTTATAAGAGTCCAAACAACGAAACGTCATTGAACGCTGGTCGGAACGCGAGCCGTACTCATACGTACGCGTACTTCACAGCTTTCGCCAGCAGCTGAACGCCAAGAAAAAGCACGCGGTGCAGCCACGCACCTTTTCCCCGGTGTCAAGCAGGCGTTGCCCCATCATTTCGTTTTGGGTGAACTTGGCGTAGTTCCCCCGCGCCACAATGCGCATTTTGTGCTGGTCCCACACGTTCTGATCATACCCGCTTACGCCGCGGCCCAGGTCCTTGTGCTCCCTGCGAAATCGAGACCCCCGCGAAAAATGCTCAGCAGGAATTGGCCAGCGGTGTACTTGCTTGCCCCCAAGGCTGCCGAATGCGCGCCACCACTTTGAAGACACCCCTTGGGCGTCCGGTTTGGCAGCGTAGGTAGCGGTGGAGTTGACAAATATCCTCCTCCAAAAAACAGGAAACGTCTGCATCATGGTATCCTGGTTTGCCTAAAAGTCTAACTCAGTCGAATAGAAACGGATATGAGCAACCAAGTGTGACTGTATACCTGCCACGTGTGGCTGTATGTATACCTGGGGCTGGGCGTCGCCATGATCTTCTGCCAGCTACTATTGTCGCCGAAAAGCTTGGCCTTTTCTGCCATCATGTACTGTTCCGCGCAGCTGTACTGCACCTGCACGAAGCATGGAAAAAAGTGCGGTGTTTTTTCAGGGGAGCAAAGAGGGGATTGGGGCATGATCTCGAACGGGCTAACGTAGACGCCAGCAGCAGTCTTCCAAAAATACTTGCGTAAGGAACACGGCGTCAGCAAGAAGTCCCAAGAACCCTAGGGGCGCCCAACACAAGCTGTTGAGAAGCACGATGACCACTAGACCACTAGTCAGCGCTGACTAGTGGTCTAGTGGTCATCATGCTTCTCAACACAAGCTGTGTCCTTCGCCTCGAATGCTGCATACGCGCAGCGTGCCATATGCGCGTAGGGGTACACGATGCACGAGGAAAACATGTCACCACAGGCACAAACTACAAAGAGCCAGCGGGCGGGAGACTGGCTCACGTTGTCGACGACGAAAACCGAGGGCGTCCACTGCGAGAACACGGAAGGCGGCTGCCAAAAAAACAGCAAGTCTGGGGAAACGTACTCCCTCGTCCCGTCGAACCGGGTCGCGGCTGGGGCCGGTGATGATGATGCCTGAGCCTCCCGGCCGTGCGTAACACCGCAGTAATCATGGACACGTCCATTTGGTTCTATGAAGCACGGCCTTGAGCAACCGGGCAACTTGCAGGTGGGGGTTGGCGGGTGGGATCGTGTCAAGCCTAAGAACTGTAGAATACCTTGGAGGATCATTCTCCTCCCAAGGGGCGACGGGGGTGGTGCGTTACTCTCCTCTCTCCTGTTGTCTCTTGGTGCTACGACTCTACGACTTAGGATGCGGCGGAACAAAATATTGGGGAGGAACGGAGAGGAACCCGCAACGACGCGGAGAACCTATCGAGAACCAGAACTATTATCTGGTTTGATTCAGACTGACAGACTGACATCAACATTCAGGATTCAGGAGATTTGAGAGCAGGTAGAGAGTTGAGAGGGTTGAGATCAACTGAAGAAAGACAAACAAACAGCAAATTGTTCGGCGTGTATACTGTTGAGATCTTTAGGAGTGAAAAACTCTAGTCTGAGCTATGAGATTTAGCGCCGGGCGTAGGATTCTCTCTCGACGACAACAACTGCGCTTCAAGGTCAACAAGATGTCGCGAAAATCAAAGGTATGATTAAACATGATGCTGCACTTCATATCATCACACATTTCGAGCCTCGAGTATTTGAGACATGCTGTTTGCCTCCGACTCTGTCCTCCATGGCCTCTTACCTTTTTCCTCCCCCTCCGCGGCATCGCCTCTCCTCTTGCTGAAAATTCAGAGAGAGAGGCGCCCTTCGATACAACAGCAGCAGCTCGATCACTCCGGGCGTACAAAAGTTCGTTGTTCGGAGACGTGACGCCGGCACCGACAAGTAAAGATTATCGGTGTGCGAGCCTGAGAGGGCGTGCGCAGTCAAACGCCAGAGTATCTTGAACAATTAACTCCAGAGCCTGGTCTACAAACAGACTCTGTGGTGGTGAATCGTTTTGTATGGAAAGGGAGGAGCTCCCTCCGTCATGTTCAAATTTCGCCACCACAAAGATTTAGGAATGGTCCGTAGAACGTTTCGTGCGGTAGGGAAAACGCACCCGTGGGCAAGATGTTTCCTTACAAGCAGTTTCGCGAACCGCGGTCTAGGCTCTTTTCCTTGCCGTTTGTCGACAAAGACCCATCCAACAACATGCTTGTCTCGGCGATAAGCGTCTCAGCAGCAGCAGCAGCAGCAGCGGGTGTGTGCTGTGTGCCGCGGTCGCTTCGTAGGCTGTGGTTGTACAGCAGCCTACGGTTTCACTTCGAGTGCGGATGTAACTTGATGTGTGCCTCGGAACGAAGAAGCAAAGAATGATGTTTGATTACTGACTGACTCCCGCGTCAGGTTTTGATGGTGCTTAAGTGGAGTGAGCACAACGGGAGCGAGAGCACGCTTGTGTCTCATCTCGAAAACAAAAAACAAAATCACACAACCGTCCTCAACAGGGTTCTCCCGAGATCTACTCGCTGTACTGGTCTCTCGGGGTCTTTTCGGACAACCCAAGAAAGTTTCACCGTAAATATTCCCACAATCTCTCTGACGTATTCAGAGTCTCCGTGCTCGACTTCTACAAGCAGGTTATCTAGGACAAAACTCTCAACCTATTATCCCTAGGCTACACGCGTAGAACGCATGTATTTGCACATACATATATATGCATCACACAGACAGAGACGTCTTGTTGTGTTGCTGCAATCGACTACAGAGAGAATTGCGTGACTCATGATGCAATACTGCAGGTATCCAGCGTGACTCATGATGCTACTGGAGGTATCCAGCCATGATGCATATCTCCGACAGCTTGGTGCCTCCGCTTGAGAAAATGATGTACTGAACTGGTGGGCAGGCAACAAAGGGTACTGCATCATTGGACTGCCTAGTGACGACAGCGCGCACCGCCAAAAGTCAAGAGCGAAACTAGAACGCCGGTTCTCTCTCTCTCCCTCTCTCTGCGTTGGATACTGCTTACAGCAAACAATTGATCAACCAAGCCCTCTTTAAGTTGTCAGAGACAGACCAGGAAACGCTTACAGGAAATCACTGCTAGCACGGTGTCATGCGACGGCAGTTTTCACACAATGCAACGTGTGTATTACAACAAGACGACTACTGGAGAAAAGTTCTGCCAACCCCTGCGACCAAGGCTGAACCTTCCAGCCGGAAAAACAGGACCGCCTCCGCGAGGAAAACAAGTTCAAGAGGAAATAGAACATCGAGGGGGTACGAATAACCCGTCCCTAACCCTAACCCTATCCCAACTTCCCCGATAGCTTTATCCAACATGTTTACTTCATAGAAAACCCTGCAAAGGCTACTGGAAAAACATCGTCACCGCCCCCCCCCACCCCCCCCTAAGTTATATTAGCAGACCCCAACACGAACAACACCATGTACTCCTCCGGTTGCTTTGTTATGCTTCCAGCTGGATGGATGACCCAAACCGCGCGTACAATTCCTTCTTAAGGACCTGGGCAGGGGGGACGGTGCGGCAGATGAATTTAATCGGTGTCCCAAGAGGGATAGCTTCAAGTATTTAGGACCATCTCTGGAAAAAGACGAAGTGGAACGAAGCAAGGGGATGACCCAATCACTGCTGTTGAGGCGAGGACCGCGGGCGAGCTTACCCTGTGGCGTGCTGCCAGGGAAGACCATCGCCTCCTACCACCAAGGGGTGGGGATTGTGCTGTCTCGACACAGCCGCGTGCGCCGCGCTATCGGCACTTGGCCCAAAAGAAACAAAACAACACAACAACCAACGGCGAATTTTCATTGATCGACGTTTCCTTTCCCTCGAAAGGACAACGATGCAGCGACCGCGCTGCCACCGCCGCTGCCAAGAAGGCCATCGGGCCAGGATAAGATATGTCGTAAGAAAAGACTGAAACGACCATGCTAGCAAAACCTCCTGCATGCATCCACTCGGTATGATCACACCAGGCGCAAAGATCGACGCCCCTATTCGTCCACAAGTCCCACCAATGTCGCTCGGAAGGAGCAGAAAAGCCGCCGCGGACAGAAGTAGCCGTGCAAACGCTCGGCTGTTGTAACTCACCCCTTGTCGTAGCAGAATTGTTTTCTCCTCGTCTACGAGATCGTCCAACTTCGATTGCCGTTTCTTGGGTGCCAGACGCACGAAGCAGGGAGCGCGGTGACGGCAAGGGCAAAAGAGAAGCACGCGGTAAACACCTCGATACAATGCGAGATGGCGAACACACCACACATACTACTGTCGTAACCCTCCGCCTCCATTCGCACACCTGTGTCAACAACCTTGGTGGTCTCTCCGGCAAGAGCGTCATAGATACATGCAAACGACTCTCCCACGGCGGGAGAGGGTGATGTGCTCCAAAAAACTGCTAGCGCCCCATTCTTACTGCTTCAGGGGGGGTGTGCTAGCCAACCATGTAGGTCTACGTATTTCTCTCCCTCTCTCCATATCCTCAGCTTCCAATGGCGGTACGGGTGGCTACTTGGTCTTGGCGGCCAACGACAGTCGTAGGGTAAGTAAATAACAAACAAAGACGCAAACAGACACGCACCGATACACACAACGTTGCCCCCGTTTCGGAGACCACGATACTTAGCCGCTGACGCCTTCTCATTGATCAGCCGGATAGCCGGATAGTGCGGTCCACGCTAGCGAAAGAAACACAAACATGTCGAAGCGTTTCTTCCCGAGACACGGGTGTGTCTCATTGGTCAGGTGAGCTGTAGCACGGTCGATGTGTGTCAGACACACGCAAGCCTCCTATTGATGACTTCAATCGGTTTGCGCGGTCGATGCCAAAGGAACACAAACACTCAAACGCGCAAACAAGCACTCAATCGTTCTTACGCCGCTGAGACAACCGGGTATTTCGTTGGTTTTCCCAGTAGCGTTTGATGCTGCACGAAAACCCGAAAAAACCAACCAAGCACACCCTCTCTTCCTCCCACCAACGGTTGACGCAAGCACAACGAACGACCCACCTCCTGCTGCCGCTCACAGTAGTCCGTGGCGAACTCCTCTTCGCACTCCATGAAACTGTCGCCCAGCATGAGCATCACCGAGTCGCCTTCGCCGGTCATGAGTTCGGTTGTCGCATCGTCCAGCTTGTCCAAAATGTCCTGTCGGTTCGTTTTAGATTTGCCGTGTAATGTAGGCACAGGGAATGGAATATGTCAGATGGTTGTGTAGCGGGATGACAACGCCGACGCCGACGGTGCGGTGCGCAACTTGATACTGCTATATCTAGTACACCACAATACGAAGGGTGCACTCAAAAGCAGTACCGCTACATTAGTCTACTGCGGCCATTGGTTATCTACATGTAGTGCTCCTGATGGAAACAAAGCGAAAGAGACGGCACCTCGCCCAGGTTTTCGGATCTACACACAGCATACGGCTACTGCTGTACGGGGGGGGCGTACTCTTGTTTGCATGCCGTAGTGGTTTGACAATCTACCACGCGGGGTGGGGGGTAGGAACGGCAAGCTTCTACGTACCTTGATGTGCGACTTATCATCCCTGATTTCCAAGAGACGGGTGTTGAGGCGGCCGAACTCGTTGATCTTCTGCTGGTCCTCGTACCTAACCTATTGTAGCATCGATCGGCAGACACGGCAGGAGGCAAGAAAACAAGACCACGGGGTGCTTTGAGTTCGTGAACAGAATACTGGTAGGTCGAGCAAGACGGAGAGCAGGTTTGACACTCGAAAACAAACACCTGAGACGGGAAAACAGCTCTTGCTCGAATGACCAAGTACTACAGTAGTCATGAACCGGGGGCATCGGATGTGTTTCGTGATGTATATAGTGGTAATAAACAAGAACCGTCAGCCGAAATGTCCTTCTCCGCCCTACAGCAGCTTGCCAAAATAGCTTTTCCCGCATCCAGGAAGATCCCGCCTCGATTCCCCCCCCCCTCGTTTAGTCGGTGCTGCTGCTGCTTACATGTAGACTACGCGATGGTTGTGCGTCTCACGGACGACTCGACGAAAATCATCACCTCTGAGACATCGGGCGTTAAAACTCATCTCTGCCAATTTACTCACTAATTTATACCCGCAGGGGTGATGTCCCTATATGCTGTCTGGGAAATCGTAGACATACAGGTACTTTCTGACGCTATGAATTCATTACTAAATAATCTGTCTCAGACTCTATGATAGAGATGGATTCGTTGTGTCATATTAACCCTTACGTGACTACACCCCCGAATCGGGCATGTTAGCAGGCACGATAACTCTTATATGCGACAACTTTCGAACCGAATTGAGCTGTGGATACCTGCGTCGACGACGGCTCGACGGTACGACTAGACCGCTCGAAAAGAAACAAAGTAACGACCGGGGACAGAAACAGCACGTCCCCTATACAGAAAATTGAAAGCCTGGGAGTTGCAATGCTCCGCAGCACCCTGCATCCCGCGCTGCTGCTGTGCTGCTGTGGACCTCAGTCCAGCACGCAGAAACGCCATAATGATGCTGTTTTTCCTCCTGCTTGTTGCGATTTTTCGCACGAGCGCTATGGACGGGGTTCCTGTGTATCACGTTCGCAAGGAACAGGAGCTAGCTCCCCAGCCGGCTGCGTTGGGCCAACGGGTACAGCAGCACATCGATGGATCTGCGTCGCGCATCATTTGCAGCACATAATTGACAAGAGGTGGGAGGGTTATGGTCTTGCCCGACCGCGCTGGTGTGTATACCGTAAAGCCGGATGGCCACTGCGGGTTTAGTGCGATGTCCGCGGGTCTGCAGGTTTGCCTCGGTAGAACAAGGGCCGCCCCCACCCCAGAGAACATGAGGAGCGTGGTCGCCCGTCGAGCCACGGAACATGTTCTTGGCGCATCCGGTGTTGAGGACTTGACAGCTGTACTCTCACCAGACCAGCTTGGGCGGGCCCGGAGTGTGCGTATACCGGATGTTTTAGGAGCTGCCGTGGAAGAAATGACGGCGCCGGAGGATAAGACGGTCGGTTGGTTTCGCGAGAAAGCCCAGCTAAGTGCAACAACAAAATGGATTGACGTGACCTGGTTCTCTTTTCTGGCGTCGGAGTACGGGGTGAACATCATGTTGTGGGAGCCAAGCCCCACGTACGGCACAGTTCAGCCGTACTCAGCAGCCCTCACGGCAGGCATGTTCTTGTTCGAGAAAAAAGACAAAATGGACGAGGAGGGGGATCGCTGGGTGCATCTGCTCTATCGGAAACACGACGATCCGTGGGCAGCGCGCGAGGGTGTAGGTGAGGCAGGCCATAAACAGCACAACCACTTCGACCGTCTGCAGCTTGGACTCAACGTACATACTTCCTTCATCGATGTCGTCAGAGTTGCAAAGGAGAAAGCGCTAGGAATGGCGGCGCCGGTGCCGTCGGCGAGCGCCACGGCCGGGAAGAAAGCGCCAGGGTCCGCAAAGGTGGACGGAGAAGAGGTGGACGATCCCGAGTTCAGCATGAGACCAAGCGGCAGCAACAGCAACAACAGCAGCAGCAGCAGCCGGCAAGCGGAGGGAAAGGCTGCAGCGGGAAAGAAAAGCAAGGCGAAGATCGGGAGTAAGGTCGGGGTGAAGCGACCAACCGAGAGGCAGCCAGGGGACAGCAAGAGGCACAAGGCGGGGGGTGCACCGGGGAAGCAGCGCAAGGCGGTTGGTGTGCCGGGGAAGCGCAAGGCGGGGGGTGCACCAGGGGAGGGGAGGGGTGCCGCAAAGAAATGCAAGAGTACGCCGACGGGTAGGAGGAAATCGGTGAAGAGCAACGGCCAAGTAGACGAAGCCAACTATGATTCCGACGGCAGCATCGGGGGGGGGGACCACGAGCGAACCCAGGGCTCCTTCGCTAGCATGTCGCAGAACGACAAGAAGGTGGTGGCCGCCATGAAGAAGATCCAGGAGCTCAAGTACAGGCGGGCGTACTTGCTGAGCAACAAGAGGAGGGCGCGGGGTCTAAAGGTGGGTTTGTGTTCGTGTAGACTTTTCTCTTGGCATTTTCCAGGCGAATAGGCGGACCTAAGAGAAGACGACGATTTATGGTGGTGCAAAAGTTGAGTCCGATAAATAGTGCGAATCAATACTGCTGTAGCAGTTTCTTACGTTTTTTTTTTCGCTTGGAATACCGAGTAGAGAGTGCCCTATCAACGCTGAACAAACGCGTGTCTAGGTAGGCACTTTGTTTCGCCTCGTGTGGTCGCTAGTCTCTACCAAAAATAATCTTAGAAGTGTTGGTAAAAAGCACCTGGTTGCTTGCATGATCATGTTGACGCCTCCGTGCCTGGCTCCTGTTGCTCAACACGGGTGTGGTTTCCAATGTTGGCAGGGGGGCAACGAATGTCGAGTTCACGATTCGGAGTATGTAAATGCATGTGCGTGACCTGAACACCCTACTGGCCCTGTATGGTGTTACTTTTGATCGCCGTGTCAGTTTCATGTGAATCTCTCGCTCGCTCGATTCGTAGGTGTTAGTGACACCGTCGCCTCGTACGACTTTATTTTTTTTCGGATGATTGAACACAACACGGCAGGGTATGAATTGACACACCTGCCGCTCTGTTTCCGCTGTTTGCCGACGACGTGCTCAACCCAGCTCAAGGCCATACGCGACAGGGAGAAGGAGAGGCTCAAGAAAGCGGCAGAAAAGGAAAAAAAAAAACAGCTTCGGCCGCGGCAGGAGGTGGAGGAGGAGGAGCGACAAGAGAGAGAGGAGCTAGAGAAGCAGCAGCAGCAGGAGCAGGAGGAGTTGAAAGCTGAGGCGGAGGAGTACCCGGAGGTGGCGTGGACCGACCGCGGCATTCCTGACTTTGCGGGAACGACGGACCACAAGAAGAGAACCCGGCGGCAAGCGGTCAGCGCTGCTTCGCTGTCGGCGTCCGCGCGATCGAAGTTGCCCTCTCTCGATACCTTCATGGGCGGCCGCGACGAGAACGGAGAGTTCCCGCTGAGTGGTTTGATGAAGACGTGCTTCAACATGATGTTCCCCGACAAGGCAGTAGATCTTTTCGTGCAAAAGGTGAGCATTGGTGTTTTCGTGTGGTCGCATTCCTTATTAAGTTGCACTCGAACAACTCACTAGGGGGGTTGCACGCAAGTAAGAGACCGAGCCGTTATGCGTCGGACTTGAAAGTAGTTCCGCGGGAAGGGGGGGAGGGGGGGGGGCGGGATGAATTGTATGCCCTTTGTTGGTGTTTACACTGCATGATGTCGTCTGCATGCCTTGGTCGCTTAATCATACTGGCCGAATGTAGATCACAGCTCATCAAGATTGTCAAACACACGGGGGTTTATGCGGTGTTCATGCATACTTCCCTCCTGACGTGCTACGTACCAGCGTATCGTGCATGGGGTGGTTTGCAAGGGCGGATGCAATACCGCGGAATGTACTCCGAGTAGAGAAGCACCCTCCCCCCCCCCTATCCAGCGCGCGGGATCCCTGTTATGTATGTTGTAATTTGATTACCGATATCCACCCGACCAACCCAACAATTGAAAGCGGGTACTAGGTAGATGCCTGAGAACACAGTCTGTTGTGGCCCCTTGCGGTATTGCTTACGTTCCAAGACACCCGCGGAAGGCGTATGCGGATTAATTTAATCAAACATGTCTGTGCTGCCACGGCTTGCATCAACAATCATTGTGTATATATACGACACCTCGGCGCGACCTCTGGGGCGAATATGCTAATCTTCGCTCCGTCTTGTTGTCCCTGACCTCTTCCGCGCGAAACGTGATACTTTTCCAGACCAACAAGTACGTGAACCTTTGCACCACACCACCACCCCCCGGAGCTACGGAGAAGCGCAAGGAGCATCAGATGAAGAAGACGAGAACTCTAGGCAGGGTCACCCTGCCGGAACCCGCATTCGAGCGCAAGCACATCTACGGCATGCTGGGCATCACGATCACGATGGGGCTCACCAAGAAAACGCGCATGAGGAAGCACTGGAGTAGATCGTTGCACGACGACTATCCTCTAGTGAGGGCGTGCATGCCGCGTGACTTGTTCGAGCTGTTGTACTGCCGTTTCATCCACTGCTCGGACGGCAACGCTCCTCCTCGATTGTTGGACGAGGACAACACCCCTAACCCGGACTTCGATTCGAAGTGGCACATCAGGTGAGTTTTACCCGTCGGAGACTTCGAGCGTTCTGACTGTTGGACCACGCTCCTCCATTTTTTCATGTGGTGAAATAAAACGGCCTCCAAGCCGGCAAGTACCCTAGAATCCAAATCCAAAGGGTTCATGTCGTTGTACCTGTCGTTGCCCTACACCACCCGCCCTCCCCGTGGAATACTACACGTGACCACTACAGTAGCGTACAGTTGTACACCACCCGCCCTCCCCGTGGAATACTACACGTGACCACTACAGTAGCGTACGGTTGGGATGATCATAGCTACGGACTAGCGTGGTTGGTGTGTGTAATCAATAGGCGAGCATTCGTATGTCCGTTCGTGTCCCACGAATGTTCTACAACAGATTAACCAACGCCACACCTCCGTGCTAATCTTGACGTCGCTTCACCGGCAGAGAGCTCGAAGACATCTTGAACACCGCGTGGACGGAAAACATGGACTTCAACCAGTGGCTGTGCTACGACGAGCAGATGGTGAAGACTGTGTCGAGGTACGCGCACTTCCTCATGAGACACCAGCCCAAGAAGCCCATCACCCACGGTACGCGGTTTGTGTTTCGTGTTGTATGGACGATTCCTGCCGACTGTGTGTTTTCCTTGTGACGGCCTTGCGGTGTGAGGGCTCGGCGGCTGGGGACATGGGCGAAGACCTTGTATAGTATTCGGTTTTTAAGGGCCACCATGTGGTGGAGTTGTCATTTTTGCTTTGTGGAGTTGACCCCCCCCCCCTCTCCCTCTACTGGAAAAATAGGAGCAGGAACATTTGGCGTTTAGGTCACATGAAGAAATCATGCCCGTGGGCATAATCCAAAGCTCGATTGCTACACAGAGCTCGGCGGTGCCGAAAATGGCGGAGCTGGAACCGTCAATGACTGTCCACGAGTTTCAAGCGGCAAACTCGAATAGAGTGCAAACGGGCACGATTGACTGCTGCGCCGCCTTATTAATTCGCTCCACCATTTTT
>FN649749.1:2137060-2148737 GCA_000310025.1 Ectocarpus siliculosus
GCTCGACGCCTGCAAGGATTTCGGTGACAAAATCGACGGCTCTGGCGTGCACATCGCAATGGACAACTACTTCACAAGCCCGACACTGTTCGAGTGTCTTGCGGGCCACGACATCTTCGCGGTGGGTACGTGCCGGGTTAACCGAACCGCTGGCGCGATCCCTTTCTTGCAGAGCCTCGATCGCATCCCCGTCAAGCGGGGAGACATGCACTTTGCCCGCGCCGGCAATGTCGCATTCGTGCAGTGGCTCGACTCGAAGGATATCATCCTGTGCAGCACCATCCACCTCGCGCAACCTCGCGCCGCCATCGGCCAGCCCAAGAAGGAAGACGACGACGGCGGCGACGACCATTTCGCACCTCTACCTTACAGGTGACCTTTTTTGTTGTTGTTGACCAGATTCATGTTTTTATTTCTGCGTCTTCATGTCGGATGCCTCGCTCGAGTAGCATGTCGGTCAAACTGGTTCGTGCAAAGGTTGATGGAGTTCAAAGTTTGGTGTTGCCAAAATGCAGCGGCTCGGGTTCATGCCTTTAGTATTCGGTTCGTCACACAGGCTGTTCTCACCGACCGGGAACGTGCTTGGGGCTTGAGCATTGTAGTGTTGACAGGGGCTGATGCTACGCCGGGGTAAAAATAGGTTGCTACGTCCGACGACCTCCATCCAGTTCGTCGTCGCCGCAGCCGCAAGTGTGGTGCCTGACCCATGTGTTCCGCCTGCCCCCCGCCTGCCTGCCCCTTTTCGTGCGTGTCCAGCCTGCGCAAAGCTGGGCAGAAGGGGAAACCCATGGAGCTACAGCAGCCGTGGATGCGTAAGGATTACGTGGCCAACATGGGGGGAGTAGATACGGCCGACCAACAGAATGGTTCCCACGCCCATGACCACAAGGCGTGCACGAACTACTGGCGGCGAGTGATGGAGGCCAAGATTGAGCAGACGTTCACCAACATTTTCGTGATGTTCAAGGCTTTGGTAGCCTTCTGGGACGGTGAAGCGAAGGAGAGGCTCGAGAGAGGAGACCTAGACCTTGAGTCGTCGATGGAGTTGGAGGGAGTGGTGAAGGAGCTCCGCAGGTTGGCCAATCTTGAGAGGTCGGACTGGGACGAACAGATGTCGACGGAGCTCATGGGGAGGTGCGGTGTTGGTAGCCTCAACAAGGGGGGGAGACAGGTCAAAGATACGGAACCCCCGAAGGACGTTTGGGGGAGCGTTCACATTAAGACAAAACGCAAGTGCATGTACCCCGGATGCAAGAAAACGACAAGAAAAGGGTGTGCCTGCGAGGCGTTCTGCGGTGCAGGGCGGGAGGGGGGCGGGGGGGTTTTGATGTGCAAGGGATGCTTCGAGAACCCGGCGTAGGCACGCTAGGGCCGCACGGGCTGAACGGGAGGCCTCGAAGTTCGGAAAAAGGACACGGAAGGATATGAACTGGTGCTCGTGACCGTTTTTTGTTGTTGTTGCGAGTGTTTCGGGCGGAGGAAACAGGGATCGACTCGTGTAAGGGTCCCTTGACATATTTTTTGGCAGGCAGACTGATCGTAGCGCATCATCTTCCCGTCCGTCATGAAAATGTTTTACTCCGTCGTTTACCTGTTGTGTCTTCCCGATAGCAGTGGTATTATAGTGTGGGGCGTTTGTGTTGTGTACTTGTTTACCACCCATCTGTATCATGTAGCGGTCGAAGTACGATCGTTTTCATCCTTGCGAGATAAAGTGCAAGTTACTGAATCACAATATTGTAGGTCTTTTATTCCGCGCTATTTCTGAAAGCGTGTGTCTTTAGAGTCTGAAGCGTCCTCCGGGATATGCGGTGAAGAGTGCTTGTCGGGCAACTGTTGGTGGGCGCCGGCGGTGTCACCTGCGGTAGTGAGTTTTTAGCCCCCCCCCCTTTAGCCCCCATTCGCTTGTGACTACTGTCAGTGTTGTTGCGATTAGCCACGGCTCGTGTATCGCTCGTTGTGTGTCGTTTTTAACCCGAAACCTATGTGGCAAGAGCCTTAGGTTTGGCGTCGGTATCCCGTGCTTTGGTCGACAGACATGTTCGCACGTAGACAAGGAATGGAGTACGAAGTGTACAAGGTTTGCAGATACCAAGGTTTGCAGATAAAATCGAAAGAAGTCTTCGGCATCTAGATAAACAACGTTTTCCTGGCACTTTAGTTTTTTCACTGCGTGCGGTGTAGTCTAGTCCTTTCGTGCGACAACGTCATACACACCACGTGCCGGTGGTGCTCACCAGTAGTTCAGAGACCGCAAACGGCATCGGAATCCAACCGTGTGCCAATGACAGACATTCCGGAGACCTTCATGCGATCAAGTCGTGAATACTTGCAAGATCATTTGTTCCATGTTTATTCCATTTCTTCATCTCGAAACCAAGGCGCTGATCTCTGCGAAAATGCAATACACATCTCCCGGCGAGTGCGCCTGCAACATGCGACGAAACATACGGAATTTTCAGATCACACCATTGCACCATCGGTTGTTCCACCGAGTTGTGCCTTGCAGCACTCTTTCTCCAAATAACCCCAGCGAATTGAATGACAAACCCAGCGAACTCAAAGTCATGCGGGGGCACGACGCCCTGCAAACTAGCCAAGCGCAAACCTTGAGGTTCTGCTCGAAACTCTTGTAAGTACGAAACCCTCTCCACCCCCCCACCCCACCCCTCAGGCTCCATGATCAGCCTAAAACACGCGCTCGAGAATCACGACAATGCCTCCGCAATGGCCGCTGGTATGGCTTCGTCTCCCGGCCACACCGCGCGGCACGCCTGCGTGAAGCAGTCCCTCCTCGTGATTTGAACGCCACGACCCCTCGCGTTGAGGCGGGTGCTCACGTCGAACGAAGCCTGCACGTTGCGGGGGAAAAAACGACGACGTAGGCTTGTTTTTTTAGAGCGTGCACTCCAGTCTTTCGTGGGAAAATGGAGAGCCAACAAACGTTACGTGGCATGCAGTATCTTGTGAGAGACAGACGTTCACGCAATGGGGCGGCGCGTGCGTCTTTTTCTCCGTTCGGACTACTAACCGCCCGTTCGGATTACAAAACCTAACTTCGGACAAGACAGAAAATTATGCTCGGCCTCCCCAGTACATCGTTACCCCTACTGCTGTCTAATGCGGGGAGTACAAAGCTGCGGGCTGCCAGCCTATTCGTACGAAATGGGAGAGTCTCCAACCTAACTGATACGGAAGATAACACCATATCTGTCTCAAAAGGGGAGTCGACGCGCTGGGCGCCGCTTGTCTTTCCAGAGCATTTGCTGAGCATTGCGGAGGTTCATAGGGATAGGGTTGCTGTAAACGCGTCTTTCAGGTCTCTCATCCCTCTTTCCTGTCTACTTCGTGTGGTGATATGATCTGTCTGGCAGCTGCATTGATCCGCAGGCTCGAAAAACACACGCACGTTAGTCCAGGTTGAAGTTTGTGGGCCTAGTGTACTGTTGTAGCACTCTTACAAGCCACCATGTCAAACAAAGCTGAACGTGGAGCACACCTATAATACACGAGGTGCAACGCGCACAGCAGGTGCACAACCGATCTGGGTCAGCAGCCCATCATTTGTGGGGTTGCCAAATATCAATTGTACTATACTTACTTGATTCCTCAGACGCTTCGCTGTGACCTGCCCCCCCGAGCTCCTCTCGGCTGCCTTTGAGAAATCTACATCCCCGATCCAGCGGGAGTGGTGGTACCCGCAGAGTCCGGGGTGCTGCTGAGCTGCGGTCCTCCTTGCTGCCAGGTCCCTTATGTCTGGGAGGGGCTGGGGCTCGTTGTCCCCGTGGCAGCAGAACCGCTTCCCAACCGCCCTGGCTGCAGCAGATGTCGCCTCGGGCAGGAGCTGGGGTGTTGTGTCCGCGATGAGAACCAGCTCGTCCCACACAACTAGGGGAGCATTCACTGGGTCCCACTCAGCCGCTTTGGCCTCCCAGAACTGAGCGATGTCCTCTGGGTCCATGGTGGTGATGTTGGTACTGCTGTACTGCTGTTGTTGCTGCTGTTGTGCTGGCAGGCTGTGGCGGAGTGACAAAGTGTCAAAAAGAGACACCCGCCCCCGTGCCTTCGCGTTTTTGAGAGGGTTTTCGTGACTACAGGCACGATAGGAGGCATGATAAAACCTGTCTTTATCTGGTACGATAAAGCATGCTCTCGCTGTTGACTTGTGTGCCTTCTTCCTTGCCTTCGGAATGTGGTTGCAGAACTGAAGGCCAAGCTTACGAGGCCTCTCCCCGAGTTCTCCTGCGCGCGTGTGTGTTCGAGTGTATTCCTTGTCCGTCTTCAACCAACCGCCACCACAAGGCATAGTTTATCTCTCGCGCGGCTCGTGCTTGCTGCTGCTGCTGCGGCGGGCTGCTGCTGCTGGTGCTGGTGCTTTTTCATTTCGTTTCGCATGCATGCATCCAACAAACAAACCGCGTGCGTGTGTGCTTCTTGTCTCCGCTGGATATATCACCCAACCAAGTGGCATTGGAGGCGGTGCCATGCCTTGCGCCAGTGTGCTGCATCGGCGGCGGGGTAGAACTGCTGTGCATGCGATGTATCTCTACTGCTGCTGCTGTATCCATGTAGACTATCACCATGTAATCGTGTTTGGGGTAAAGAAATACGGCGCCCTCTCCTCTCTCTCTCCTCCGGTTTCCGACAGCACCTACATACAGCAGTACAGCAGTCAGTGTAGTTATCGGTCACTCATCACATTCTTCACGTGAGGGTTACGCTGCTGTTGGGCACTAAACCTTTGTGGCACCATGGGGTGCGTGCGGTTGACCCATGTGGGAACCTGTTGGTGCGCAAACAAACGTGCAAAAGTTCAAGTGCGGGTGTCGTGTGTGTGTGTCTCATGACTCATCGGTCTATTCGGTCCCGGCAGAACAAAAAAAAACGCGGAAGATCCAGAAAGAACCCAGTCACGAAAGGGTTAAGAAGAAAAAAAAAAAAAATAGCCTGCCTGTAAGGAGAACGCACCACGCATCTAGTAGTAGCACCAACCGCTGGTGGGTTTCAAGACTAGGCGTGTACAGTAGTACCTCGACATACCTCGACATCCACTTCCTCCTCACGGGCAAGCATGCTGGTGCTGGTGCTGGTGCTGGTGCTGCTCTATCCTCGTGGTGTCACGGAAGCCAGCAGGTAGTATTGATTTAGTAGTGGATCCGCAGGGTGGACTTTCGTTCGAGAGGGAGGAACAGAGGGAGCGGAAGCCTGCCAGGGGGGGGGTAGGAATGGTTGACGAGAGGGGCAAAGAGAGAGAAGTGGGTCGCAGTATGGAAATGCATCAGTAAGCTATTGCAGGCGAAGTGGTGCCTTGCACATTTTTTTTAGCACAAGGCTGGCTGTGTTTCCAATAGAGAGCAGCCTCTACAAGACACTTTGCACGGGAGGAAGAGGTGACTATGCAAAACTGTTCAGGGCAACCTACTAAGACATAATCACAACCTTTGCCCAGCTATTCACCTTTTCAAGCGAATGAACAGGGATGACTCGTAGCTGTTGGCGAGCACAGGAGCAGTGCAGTCAGTGCGATCCGCGATCGATCAAGTCCGATGATTGATGATCAATCGTTTTGAATCGTCCCGCGGGGGCTTCGCAGAAAATACTATGGGCGAATAAGGTATGGGGATATGCCAAAAAATCAAATTTTGGAGGGGGCGTGGGGTACCAACCGACAGAGAACAGAGAGAAACAGACCAGCCATCTAACACGACGCAGGAGGAGAGAGTCCTTCAACAGAGACTCGTTAGCCGTCTGTGGGCAATCGTTGGCACCGAGGAAGGAGTGGCGGCGACGCCTGCTCGCAACGACATCCGAAGCCAGCCCTAATCGCCTTAAACGAGAAGAGAGAGAGAGAGGAAAAGAGGTGTGAGAGAGCGGCAGAGCTTTTTTTTGTTTGGCGCGGGGGCCGGGCTGTACGTGTACCGACCGAGAGAGAGGCCGGTAGTAGCAAGGTTAGTGGACAGGCCATGAAGAGGTTTACCGGCTGGAGAAGCTCCGCGGCAGAGGACGACGGCCAGCAGGCGTCGCCGCCGGAGCACTCCCCGACGAGGTCCCAGCTCTCGAACAACTCGACCAGCAGCCGGGGGGCCAGCAGCAGCCTCCGATCGGGCTTTACGGCACCGAAGTCAAGAGAGCAAAGCCCTGCTCGATTCGGGGCCGCCTCCGCCGACACACTAGGTGCCGCCACGGGCAGCAGCGGCGGGGCCGTGGTTGCCGTGTCGAGCAAGAAGATGCTCAAGATCGGAGCGAACGTGCGGTTTCGCGGGGACGTGATGGAGTGCAACACGGTCGTCCTGTGCGGCCGACTACAGGTAAGGTGTTTGTTCGTGCGGGTTGTCGGTCCTTTTTTCGCAAACTGCTGCTGCAGCTTGTATTTTGTTTTTGTGAAAACGTTCTAGGTTTTTTTGGGCCCATCGATCGGCAACGTGCCTAAAAGGCAGAACTGCAAGGGTACCCGGGTCACCCTTACCCTTCCCTCGTAGCACGGAGAGCAGCCGATGGAGAGAGTACCATGATGATTTTTCCCGCACAGACTGAAATAGGTAGGTAGTACCACCGTTTATCGGCGACCCAGACAAACCACGAGAGTCTCGAACCGATCAACCATTTCTTTTTTTTTCAGTCGTTTTTTTCATGAGTTTGGTCGGAGCATTCATCTCTCTCTTGGCACGTTTGGGCGGCGGTGTGTCAGCAGCGGCCTTTTGCCCCTCCCTCACCCCCGACCCGGTGCGTTCGCAACCCAAAGCGACTCGCTGCTGTCCCAACCATTTTTTTCCGCGTCGTGGTAAATACGTGTTACGAGCAAAAGAGTCGTCTGTATCTCCCCTCTGCTGTTGTGCTTGGTGTTGCTGGTCTGTTTTTGAACCCCTCTCGCATCCCGCCGAATAGAAAAGCATTCCGCGCGAGTTATGCATACTGCCATCAAGCAGTTTTCATTCGAACATCCCTGACAAAGTTGCTCGTCGCTCCACAGCAAACGCGTCAACGTAACGGCTGGCGAAGTTGTTGTGGCATAGCTCACAGGAGACAGACACATCGAAAACCTGAGAAGCAGGCGAAACTCGCGGAGTTGTGTTCTGCTCCGGGAGTGCATCATGTATTTCTGGGACTCTCTCGACAAATCTACTCCGATGACTGACGCCTGCCGTTCTTGTTTGGATCTCGCGGAGTTTCGGCAGTACACGCTTCTCCGCACGGAAGGGGAAACCTCCCCCCTCGCTGATCGTTTTTTTCAATTTTCTCGCGACTTTTATGCCGCCGCCGGCAGTCTCTGGATTAGACTACGTATCGCCTCCTGGCATGAAATAGTTGTTTTTTTTTCGTCCACTTCCTCTCTCTTCTGTACACTAGTACAGTTCCAGAAAATTTCGTCCGGCCTTTCCGCACGTAGATAAGTTTCCCGGCGAGATGATGATATGCATGAGAGAGTAGAGGTGTGCATGGATGCAGAGCTGCATGTGAAACACGCAAAGTTTCCCGGGTTAGGCCTACAGGCTGTGCATTCAGCAGCCCGGAGATGAAAAAACAACCTTTGTCGACGCGAGTTGCTTCGGGGTAAATACAGGTGACCTTAACCTCAACAGGCAGCACGTGCATACCACGCAGGGGGAGGACCACTGACTCACACTGTAGCATAGCATCGAGGACCACGCCATGAATGAAAGAGTCCGCCGTGTGGTTGAAGCGGGCCTCGTCCTGCAATACCGATTGATTGACCCGAGCGCAATCTCGCCGCAATGCCGCCGTTGGGTGTACTATCGTATTTTCCCCTCTGTTCCTCCCCTTTCGCCATCGTACATGTCGACGAGGAGACTTTACACCATGTTACAGTACACGTGTACATGCATTTACACGCAGTACAATACACAACCCGGCGTATTGCGGGTGGTTGGTTTTGTGGCGATAAACTGGGCGTGATAGAACGCTCTCTCTCTCCCTCTCTGACGTTGTGTTTCGCCCGCAGAATGTGTTCTAAAGCTCATACCAAGCCATGAGATTCAAACAGTGGCAGCAGCAAGCAGCGTACCTGATTGCATTAACACCACAATTAGCTACTTGTTTTTTCTTACTGAAAACGCATCAAGTTCATCTCTTCCGGGATAGATGAGCAATGAATTTCATGAATTCAGAGTCTTACGCAAGTGCGTCTGGAGCTGTTGTCTAGACAGGGGACGCAGAGTATTTTTGGTGTGGTTGCAAGCACTCCTCGGCAATTGTTGCCCAGAGTCAGTGCGTGTTCCCTCCCCGCACGGACATGTTTAGGCACGGTGATGCCATCGTATGAAGTGTCATGAACACGCACATACCACGTGTTCTCTGTCTCTATGGCTGCCTCTCTGACTCTCTCTCTCTCTCACGCACACTCTTCTCTCTCTTTCTCTCCCGTCCGGTCTGAAACAGGGTTTCGTAGAGACTCAGCGGATGACCATAAAGGAAGGCGGGATGTTTATTGGCGACGCCAAGGTACGCAGAACTTTTTCATCGCAGTTGACGTTGACTTCCCTTTGTGGCGAGGGGTTGGGCTCCAATGTGGTAGCATTGACGCAGGCAAGGAGGTTATCGAGGTGGTGCAGAAGAGGGCAACGCTACATGGAGACTAGTGCACCGATTGCGCTGTTGCCCCCCTGTTCCTCCGCCCCGCTTGACGAGGTTGTGTACAAGAGCTAGCTAGCTCGATGCAAGGATGGTTGACCCCCCCGCAAGCAACGACTAAATATCGCCCCCCCGGGCTTACGTACTGCTATCTTCGGGAAGCAGAAACAGGCGCAGATGCATCATTGACTTTACCCCCACCCACCCACCCCGGTTGCAGGTAGAGGAGGCGGACGTGTACGGGTCGTTAGACGGGTCGCTGGAGTCTTCCGCGAAGGTTTCCATCCGTTCCACGGGATCAGTCTCTGGCAACGTGATCTACAAGAAGATGGTGCGTTTTTTTTTTTTTTTGTCTAGATGCTTGCTCGGTGGTGGTTAAAATGGAAGTACCATATTGCAAAGATGGAAGTATCCATATTATTGTACGAAGTAAGTGTTTTGGGTGGTCGACATGGCGACGGGCGAAAGTGTTGCCTGATACGCTTGTGCTGTACGTGGCTGGCTGTATTGTCGTGATATGATACAGTATATATCGTCACGGTTGGCGGTGATGGGAACGGACTGTGCTTGAAACTAGCGGCCGTGGGCATTATGGTTCTTGTTGTTTATTAACGTTGTTGTACCATCCTTCAGGGCACGCAGCGGTGAGGTGCAAGCGATGATCTGCCCCCTTCCATACCCCCCCCCCCTTGCCTGTGGGTCAAGGAAGAAAGGAAGAAGCACATGCAAAGGCTCTGGCCAGGGAAGTGTGTGGAAAGTGCCAGTCCCGCTGATGAGCGAATCATTTTCCAGCCCGTCCTCTCACCCACAGCCCTTCCCTCGTACCACGTTTCTTTCGCCTACACGTAACCGCGGCACACGATTGGGCGAATCCCGATATCGAACACGATGATGACACCAGACGATGGAGGACGGTGGGGAACTCGAGGGGACATTCGAGTGCAGCAACCGGGTAGGCGGGAGGCTACGCAACAGGGAAGGGTCGGCGACGGGGGGGGTGGGGGGGCTCCGTCGGGGGAGCCGGGATGATTCCGGCGCCTTGGCAGTACGGGATAACCAAAATACTATCTCGCCGCCGGGCAAACAGTCCCCTATCCTGTGGCAGAACGGGCAAGGAGCGGCGTATGCAGGAGGGGCTGCGGCGGCTGCGGCGGCTGCGGGGGAGGAGGCGTGGGCAGGCGGAGGGCGGGTCGGTGCGGCCTTGGAACGCGCTGGCGGCGGCGGCGGCACCGGCACCGGCGCCGGTGGCAGCGGTAGCGGGTCCGTAATGTCGTCGGTGGCTCGGTTAGAAGCGTCGCCGCGGGGTAACCCGGTCCCCCCCGGCGGCACGGCGGCGGCGACGACGCCCGTTGGCGTAGGCACCGGGGGAGGAGCGCTGAGAAGGATCACCCCCACCGGCGCGGGCCTCTCTACCGCGGTGCGTGCGCCGTCGCCGCTAAGGCCTACCAGGGGGCTGCAGGTGCAGGGCCTGGGGGCGGAGGCCGGGGAGTTGTTCTGTGAGGAGGCGGTGACGCCGGTCGGCGAGTCGGGGGCGGGGGTGACGAACCTGCCTTCGACGAGAAGCAGGCGTTTGTCCGCGACCGCGGGGGGTGGCGGCGGCGGCGGCGGCGGCGACGGCAGCGCGGAGGAAGAGGGCACGAGCGGCGGCGGCGGCACCAGCGTGGCCGCTAGGGTTGGCACGTGGCCACCGCCTTCTCCGGTGCCTTCTTCCACGCGGTTGTGGCAGAGGAGGACAGAGGTGGGTGTTTAGGTGGTAGAAGCTGGTACTCCTGTTGCCCCCGTCCTCAGTTCCGCCTAACCCCACAAGTCAGTCACGGTTGCATACGTGGTTTCCCTTTCTCATTCTCTGTGTTTCTCTCTCTGCGTCTCTGTCGCTGTCGTTGTTCCTGTCGTTCTCTCCCTCCCTCCCTCCCTCCCTCCTTCCCTCTCTCCCGCGCAGAACCACACTACTCCCGCGCCGGCGCCGAGCCCCGCACCCCCCTCCACCACGGCCGCCCCGCCCGCTCAAACCTCGGGCAGCGTAACCCAGAACACCGTCAAATCCCTCGTGGAGTCCTACAAGCCCCCTTACCTGCAAGGGTCGACGACCGCGTCCCAGCGACAGCAGCAGGAGCAGCCCGGCTCTGTCTCTGCTGCGTCTCGCACGCTGGCGCCCCCCTCGGTTGCTGATCTCGCGGGGAGTGGTCCGGTGGGCAACGGCGACGGCGTTGCCGGCGGCGGGGCGGGCGTGGGGCGAATGGGGATCCCGGCGGAAGAGAAGCTCGACAACTACGAATCGGCGCTGGAGGAGGAGTCTGATTCTGATTCGGCGGCAAAGGTGAGGGGCTAATGTCCGTGAGGGGGGTGGGTTCGTGTGGGGAAAGACACCAGGCTGGGGTTCTGTTGCAGCTATCGCCGTACTTGTGTGCGCTCCAACCACGGGTGGTATATGGGCGAAAGAGAGCTTTTAACAGTGTTTGCGGATGAGTTCATCGCTGACACCCTTCTTTGATTGACTACAATTCATTCACCCCATCACGAAGGACATATACGTGGCTTGACTTTGTTCCTTTTTTAATCTGATTGGCTGGTTTTGAACGAATCGGGCGACCTCTATTTGTACATGTCAACCATGTTGCACTGCTAATATTTTTCGACCTGGTTCAACGAATGGGTCGGATTGTTCCTCTCGCTTTTTTCAACCTCTGTTGTGGGGGCGGCGAGAAGATTTCGGGCCCAGTGAAAGCGTGCGAGGTTGAAGGCTGCACCCTGGAGGCTTGCTGGGGCGACCCGCGGTTCCGACCACGATACTGTGCCAGGCACAAGAAGCAGGGGAACAAGCTCATGGTGAGTTGCGCTTGCCAAGGTGTTGGGGGGGGGGGGGGACTTGTACTCATGTCGCCGCATGTCGTATGTATTCGTTAAGACCATGGACCTCGCCTGTTGCCGGGGCGGAGCGATATCGCCGGCCGATGCTACGTCTCACAAGGATAAACAAGCTGAAGCTGGTCGTCGTCACCCTTGCATTCGCTGTGCCAAACAAGGTTGTCCCATTGGGCGACTGGGCATCCCGCCTAACCAAATGTTTTCACATTCGGCGATGGGGGGG